>JAQJVL010000009.1:5747615-6026927 GCA_035578905.1 Stictocephala bisonia | reverse complement strand
TGACTTTTCTCTTTATTGTTACGAAACACTTTATTTACAAAGTTCATATAACCATGCAATTTGATGCACACATCAAATGAGTTCGACCGATAACTTTCTTAGGTACTAATTTTGTCACAAAGTTTCTTTTTTGAAATGTTATTACTATTGTTTTATAAATATACAAATAATGCAACAATATATATACTGATACAAAAATACTGATGAAATAATATTGAGTAAAATATCATACCAGATGTTCATTAGTTATACGCCGATCTTCAAGATATGGGCGAATGTGAGAGGTGAATGAGTGTGATGAGCGACATAAACTCGTAGGACATAACAAAAGAAAAATTCAGCAAACTTCTTACAAAAAAAAATAAATACGATTTCCTAGCCTAATTTATTAATACTAACATATTAAAAGAAAATCATTGTTAATACATATGTGTGTGTGTGTGTGTGTGTGTGTGTGTGTGTGTGTGTGTGTGTGTGTGTGTGTGTGTGTGTGTGTGCGTGCGTGCGTGCGTGCGTGCGTGCGTGCGTGCGTGCGTGCGTGCGTGCGTGTGTCTGTGTTTTTATATTATTTTTGAAATTGGTAATCAATCGGTCTCATAAAAAATTTTGGAGTGGCGTAACTCAACGAATTATTACCATATGCATTACTGAACCGTGGTATTTTATACAATTTAAGACTTCTAAAGGCATATGTAAGTTTTATAGTAGGAACTTTAAACTTATTTATTTATTGAACTTTGACTCTATTTTGACATGGAAGATAAAATTAATTTTAAATAATCTGAGAATCAGCTAAAATTTTTAAAAATTCTATAGATTATCCTATTATTATGGAATAGTCAAATGTACAAGATAATGTCCTGGTCGAATCTGTTTAGTAATCAATAGTCATCATTTCTCGACTCTCTTCGAACATTGTAAAATGTACGTGTAAAGATTGCCATAAATTCAGCCATAATAAACTTACTTGAGTACATACTAGGCATCGGTGAGTCTGCTAGGGAGCAGACTCGCTTTTTCGCGAGTGGACAATCTATTTTGTGAGTGGGCACTCGGTATTACTCAACTAAAATCGGAGTGGCCACTCTCAAGTCATAAGTAGATTAATATTTGGAGTGCCTGATTGCCTGCCGAGTTGAGTGTGTGTGTTTTATTCAACCGACTTTGGGAGTGGGCACTCTCAAATGACGATAATTGAGTAGGCACTCGGGGTTTTCAGGTTTTATTCACATCACCCAATGACCCACCCACTTATTGATTCACGTGCAGTGCTATTTACCCACCCTCCCACACTTACGGGGGTATTGAATCTCAAGAATCTGCTAAACTTGTCGTCATATGGATTTGACTCTTTATAAGGCCAATGTTAATTTAAATAAAAGATTTCAGCTTTATTTTGAACGTAAAATGTTCTACTTGACAGACAACACAACTATCTACAGTCCCCGAGATCATATATTAATTTCATCTCTTGAATTGTGTTTTAAATACAAATTACTGTTGTTCTAAATCAATATTTTATTTTAAATCAAACAAAACTAGTTAGAAAAATCTATCTTAGTAGACATTAATAACACTTATCCACTAAAGCATGTTAAAATTAAAAATACACATGTTTAAAAATTTTAGCGGGAAAATTTTTTATATAAAGCAATATCCGACTGCAAAACGCGTGCGTAAAATACTGTTAACTTGCGCTGCCTGGTGGCCAAGCGGGGAAGGAGAGTCAACTGCCACGACGGTTCAAATCATATAATGGTTTAAGGACGGATGAACCCGGACTTGAAAACAGTTCCAAAGTCAACACCAGGTATTGACTCAGAGGTTCAGTGTAATAAAATTATTCACTGGAGAGGATTCTTAACCTATTAAAAAACTAATCTTTTACAGCACCAGGCACATGTTTATCCTTGATGGCCTCACAAGCTCCCTTTTATCCACCCTACTACAATTTAGTGGACCAGCCCTAATTTATATATATTAAAAAAAAACTATTTAAAAAAATAACATTTTCTGTGAAGAAAAATCCTGTTTTATTTGCTATTTCAAAAGCGATTATAAGAACAGTATAATATTTTAAAGGGGTCATATTTTTTCTGACACAGTTGGGGTTAAGAAGCTCTCTCAAACTCGTAATCTGGGGATCAACGACTTGACGTGATTTCCGAACCACCACACTCAGACGGTCGCCCATCTAAGGAACAGCCACACTCAGTGTTGCTTGACGCCGTTGTCTTGCGATAACGTCGGAACCCTCCATTCGAGGCCACTAACAATTGTTACTGGTAATTGAAGGATTAACAAACAGACCAAGAATCTTATAAACGTCCTGAAATAAATTGCCATCCTTACTTGCAATTCCCTTGATGATTAATTTACTGTATTAATGAACTCCTACTTGGCAGAATCTGACTAACGACTTGCTGCTGTCAGCCCAACCCAGCCAAGACATGACAAGTCAAGTGACGACTGTCGAAGGTCGAATCGCTGACAGTTTGCATTGCTACGTCTAGCATGTCATATACATCGACACAATATGCAGGTCTACATTTAATTGTAGGTGGAGCTCCCTATGGGGGGTTGTCTAGTGTAAATCGGTGTAATGAAACATATTGTTTATTTGCGCATCAAATTTATTTATTTATTAGCATATATAGTACATTATTTTAGTAGTATGCATAGTGACATATCTTACACATTATTAAAGAAAATAGAATAATTACTTTTTTCTTTAGTGTCAATATAACATTAATATTGTTCTGTGATTTCGAAAAAAAATTATTAATTAACTATTTTTCAATTACATTCTACAGTAAAAAATGTATTAGCTTATATTGTTGAAATCTACTATTATTACATTAAAACCATTACATTATACATTGATTTTGAAATCACCTCTTCCTGTCTTTTTAGTGTTATAACTAGTTTTTTAGAAATAGTTTTTTTTCTAAAAAATTAGTTAAAGAATTAAACTGTGTCCTAATTTGTTAGGATCAATTAAAGTGATAAGTATTATAGATGAGACTATTATGATAAACTAAAGAAATGATAAAGTAACTTTTAAAGGTCTAAGATATCAATGTGTTTAGGAGAAAATTTATGTGTTTTAATGAAAATCTGTCTTAAACCTCTCTTATAAGAACTACATACGGCAATCCTTTGCTCTGGTACTTTTGATTTAGTAATCATTATAAAAACTATTTTTGTTTCAGAAAGTTGCACTATTGAATTTAACTATTGAGTTCACGATTAACTCTGAGTGAATTCTACCTTGTTATCGGCAACCATCATGTACACCAATCACACATCGGTGTACGTCATTGTTTCATTGTAGTGAAATTTTTTGAAATGTTAAGTCATTGCTAAAGAAAATGCTGGGACTAAAGTGACGTGTCTAGGGGAGGCTAAGTGTTCTACCCGCAGAGACACAGATATGACCACTGGTCCAACTAGACATCAGCCCCCTATGGCGTTCTGGGGTTGAAGATAAGTCTTTCTCATTTACAATAAAATTAATTATGATACAAATTATGAAGTACAGTAATTCGCAACATATGCCATGAAAGTTACTTGTACTTCCTGTAATCCAGGTATAATATTTAATCACAGTTAACCAAAGCATTCATTATTTAAAATAGTTAAGATTCTCCTCATTCCTTATGATCTTCAGTACATAGAACACAGGGCACACTGTTACTCTATCTGAAGGCTTCTAGAAGACTTCAATTAGGCTTGTCATCCATATTTTTTACCCCAGCCTTTTAATTTTTCTATTTTTAACACGCCGATTGTCAATATATGTGCGAATATGTATTTTGAATAGCCTAAGTGTGATGCATGTAAATAAGTGGATACAGTCATTGTTACAATCTAAGGCCGACTATTCATTTGAAAGAGTCATCAATTAGCAGCCCAATCACAAATGAACAGCTGGTGGTTAACAGCTGATCCCTATCAACATGTTTTATAATTCTGATTGTGATCTAACTCAGAACCTTAATTTGTGATACTGGGCTTTAACCATATATGAAACCAGCCTATTTTATGTTAGAATTTACCGACGTCGCTGACCTTTAAAAAAATCATTTACAAATTCATTTAATTATTTAATATTATTTTAGCCCAAATTAATCAGATACTCGTAGAGTCGTAAGTATAGAATACAGGCATGAAGATTGCATATATTATTTTACAATCATCTGTTATAACAAATAATTCATTTACGGTTAATTTCTTACCATGATTTACAAATTGTTGATATTGTTAACAATGATTATAATGATACTAATAAATGGTGAAAGTTTCATAAATTATAATTTAGTATAATTAGTTTTGTAAGCGTTATAATCAATCGGAATACAAGCGCAAGCATTTTCCAACCCCTGGAGAGGCTCCAATAGTTGTTTATATGTAAAAATCCAGAACTGGTGGAAAAATATATTTTTTACAAATGGCACTGTGTATTTTGCTTTTTAAATATGTCTTAATACTACTAATGAACATATCTCTTCAGTACAAACAACTTAAACTAAATTTGTATTGAATGTAATTTAAAAATACTTGTTCGTGAGAGACCATAATAATTTTGAGATAAAGGTCTTGGATTTATGATTGACTAAGTACACACAATCCAAAGTAATGCATTCGAAGTAAATAGGCACATGTGCTGCTATCTAACGGTGATTTGTTTCAAATAACCGTTCAGATAACTGTTTGGAGTACTTGTTAGCTCAGCTATTAGTCTTTTCAGGGTTTGCTAGGGATAGACAGAGAGGGGGATGAAAAGAGAGAGGGAGACCAATGGCGTTACCTGTGAAAACCTAACATGGCCTAATCTCACCAAACAGTCAATTTCACCTGAACAGCCTGTTACGAACAGTTATAGAAGAAAAAGTCACAGGAAAAAGGGGAAGGGGAAGAAGATATCATATGGTGGACAGTGTTAGGATCGTAGGGACGTTTGTAAAATGAGTCAGTAAAACGACTAGCTCAAAACAGAGATTTGGCGGAAGGCTGCAGTAGGACCTGACTGTGGGAAGAACATCCTTGCTGATAATGATGATGTTTATATTTTTGTTTACTTGATTGTTTTATTAAAATTATTTTTAAAGCAATTTTGATAAAAACATTTAAATCCAGAACAATATAAGATAATAAAGTTTTAGAGTATAAAAGGGCTGTGAATTAACTACTGCATATGTGCTAATAAATGTGGTTTCGAATCCAATTAACCGCTAACTACCAGATGAGACTTTACCGGAAAATAACTTTTATTGTCACGGAACAATTGTGTGACAAATTCAATTATTATTCCTCCACTCAGAAAGAAGTAATTTATTCAATTCTAACAGTCTTGTGATTTTCCCGTTGTTTAATTTAATATAATAGATATGGCATTGTTTAATTTATGCATTATTAAAGAAGTGTATAATTAGTTATAAGGGGCCTAATAAAGGATTTTGTCTTTATTATTGCTGTAAACTAGATAATGTTATATAAGAAATAGTTATTTATGTATTTCCTAAAGTTAATACTGCATGTTTTTCTTATTATATGTTCTTGTTTTATTGCGATAGTAAATTATTCTCGTCTTTTTACTTTCATTTGTTCTACTATCTACCTTTTTCCAAATAAAGAATCTCTAAACCCCTATGGACTGGCAAATAGGGGTTGTTGATTGTGTAATAAGACACGCCTACTTCGAGGGAAATAAAATGTTCTGTTTTCAGTAAGTTATAAGAGAAGGGGTTTGGATTGTAATAGATTATTTTTCTTTATTTAATTTTAATTTATTTTGCTACCGCTATTTTATTTTCTTATTTATTTTTGTTTCTAACTAATTTTACCAAAGTGGCAGACATATTTTGCATTGCAAAATATTCTTTAATAACTAAGAAGATTCAGAATATATTTTATAAAAACTGTAAATCATGTCGACTGTTGTATATAAGATTTTATATATTTATGGCCAAAACTAACATAAAGTTAAAAGTTAAAGATCATCTTATTTGACTAGGCGAAGTTAGGGCTAAGAAACCCTCTCTAACACTTAACCTGGGGACCAACGGCTTTACGTGACTTCCGAACCTCCATCAGTGAGCGGGCAGGCGGGCCGCGTGCAAGAATGGGTTGCCCAGACGGTCACCCATCCAAGGGACAGCCACGCTATCTGTTGCTTGACTCCGTTATTTAGCGATAACGTCGGAACCCTCCGGATATGGGCACTAACTAACATACATAAAATTTAAAACTTAAAAATAAAATAAAAATATATAAAAATGATATATACAAGACATACATGTCAGATGTAAATCGATAAAATCTTAATGGCGAAACCGAAAATCGCGCTTGGACGGTCGGGAGATAAGCAAACGCCTTATTAGCTAACAAAAGTTACTGATAACTATAGTTAACGCAAGCGTGATGGATCCACGTTGTCTACAGGATAATGTTTAACTAAAACGCTAGGATCAATGTCAGAACATAAATTTTATCGTTTAACTGCCATACCTAACTGAAAATTAAAACTGTAATTACAAGTTAAGTAACAAGATGATACGTGAATTTGTAAACATAAACGTTTAGACAGTAAGTAGTATAAAGTAAGTAAATAAATCTTAAACATTCTCCACAAATCCAAACGTTACAGAAGGGTCTAACCCTGATATCACGTGACCCGTTAGTGAGCTGGAGTTACCGGCCACAGCATATAAAATGTCTTCTTAACCCCAGCTATGTTTTTCGTTGACTTTTTTACGTATTTGGATTACCAAACGAAACTGGCCAATGAAGTCTTTAGTTAAAAAAATATCATCAACCAGGTTAATGAAAAAGGTTATAAGATTAAAGAATTAAATAAAGGAATCGATATCCATTAAAATAAATCTTATATGAAAATAAATGGTTCCAAATAATTGGCAAAAATTTCCCCCCATATTAAACACTAAAATATAAAAACTGAAAATTACCAGTTTGATTCCCAAATATGTTTTTTGTCATAACTAAAAAAACTTGTCAAGCTAGAAACATGCTGTTATTACTAATTTTTTTTTAATTTTGATTCACGTATTTCCTTAATTTTAAAATTATTATTAAATTTAAAATCGCAATAGTTACATTCATTTTAAGGAAAATTAAATTTTGTATATTTTTGCCCATAAAAAAAAATAGTCAAATTTTAAAAGGTTAAACAATTGTCCATCTGTTTTGTCTCCAGTGAACTGCACATACACACATACGGAGAGACACAAAAAATTGTTTTTCAAAAAACTACTTTTTGGAATCAGGGGACCCTAAATTGGATTTTTAGACCAACTAGTGAAAAACATTTTGAGTGATCACAATACCTTCTCTATGCTAACGTATATGGGAGAAAGTAAAAATCTTAACTGGAATTCTTTTAGGTCAGAAACATAAAATGACGGTCAAAGGACATTCAAAAATCAAGTAAGTGACGTCCTGGGGGATGAAAGATCGAGGTAATTGCTATTTGGATTTGGTTTTTTTGTAAATGAGTGAGATCGATGATCAACTTTACGTTCTTAGTCAAGCTTCACAAGCATTAAGCGGATAATTAGATGCCATTTAATGATTTTTTACTTTATTATTTCAAAACTGAGTAATTTAGAATAACAACATATAAAACTTAAAATAATATACTTGCATTATAACTGTACCCAATACTACTGTTTTATAGTTACCATCTTGACTTTGTTCAATAATACATAACAAACATGTAATTAGTAAAAAAATAAACTCAAAATTAATAAAATAGGATGTTGTACAAAATAAGATAATAATTAGGCAATCCTGTATTATTTTACTCTTCTCCTATTGTTAAAAATCATCAACATCAAGATGTGCCAATGGCCTTGACTGGACGTAATCGCAAGAGAACAGCGCCAACCAACATCGAGCGTGGATGTTCCTAGAAAGGGTAAATAGTGAAGGACCATCCTTACGCAGTCTCCTTCCCGGTCCCTGGTGGTCGGAAATCACCTTCAAGCCGTTGTCTCCAGGTTAAATGCTAGAAAGGGCTTCCTAGTTCCAACGTCACGTGGTGAACCAAAAACCAATCGGGAGTACTCAACAGTAAATTTATATATTATTCAACGATATTAGAACAAATATTTAAGTAAACCAAAGAAAATCTAAGGTACAACGAGTTCTTAAAAATTATAGCAGACATCTTATATAAACACTTAAAGTGTATGGTAACAGATTTTGCTATGGATATAAAATAGCTTATTGGAAATAAAATAATATTTATGCTTTGTATTGTTTTAAACGACCTAACACAACTTACTTTGGAATAATAAGAATAATCTGTTAAACAATCTAATGTGTCTCGATTAAAACTGTGCCCAGGCATGGACAATACACCAGCACATCTAACTCATAAAGACAGTGTTGGGAGACATCTTCCCAGTAATGTAATGTGTCCCGGCAAACAGTCACGTCACTTTACATTACTGTAACACGTGCCCTGGCATGGACAATACACCAGCACATCTAACTCATAAAGACAGTGTTGGGAGAAATCTTCCCAGTAATGTAATGTGTCCTGGCAAACAGTCACGTCACTTTACATTACTGTAACACGTGCCCTGGCATGGACAATACACCAGCACATCTAACTCATAAAGACAGTGTTGGGAGAAATCTTCCCAGTAATGTAATGTGTCCTGGCAAACAGTCACGTCACTTTACATTACTGTAACAAGTGCCCTGGCATGGACAATACACCAACACATCTAACTCATAAAGACAGTGTTGGGATAAATCTTCCCAGTAATGTAATGTGTCCCGGCAAACAGTCACGTCACTTTACATTACTGTAACACGTGCCCTGGCATGGACAATACACCAACACATCTAACTCATAAAGACAGTGTTGGGAGAAATCTTCCCAGTAATGTAATGTGTCCTGGCAAACAGTCACGTCACTTTACATTACTTTAACAAGTGCCCTGTAATTGACACCAGCTTTAGCGTTATCCTTACGTAAAAAACTGAGTAAAGTCACTTTATTTATTCAGTGCTTGTTTTGTAGGCATTAGAGGCTATTTAAATGTGTGTGTGTTTTTTTTATAGAGTAGTGATGATTTTGAGGAGAAAGATTAACGTCAGTATTTAGTGATATAATATATCGGACCAAAATATTAGTATAGCCAATATTATCGAAAGAAAATATCGATACTAATATATCGATATTTGCTATGTATCTTTGTCATCCCTACTCTCAAATCAGAACGTTTAAAATCACATGCGTGTCAAAGAACTAATTACACATCCATTTAATTTGCCAATTAAGTAAATCTTAGCTGGAATGTTCTAGTGGACTGTTGCTGTCTAGCTGCATACCAACAGTTCAACTTGTCCAAGACAAATGCAGGCTGTCACATTGCTTAGCTTGGCCCTCGGATCTCTGCACGCTGACGGCTGACCTCTGCACCTAGAATACCAACACCTGACGTGTTAGATTTTAATGTACATTTGCATTAAGTTAATTAACAACGATCTTATTTAATGTCTCCAAAACTTTTATGGAGACATTTGAAGGTGCAATCAGCGAATCGAATAATATTTAGCTCTATGAAATAATTTATAAATAAAAATTTTACATGAATATTGAAAATAGTAGAAAAAAAACGTACACATAACTACATTAATTTTTAAAAGTTACAGGATCTATTGCAGTAGTTTTTACTTTATCTTTATTTTCTTTTTAACAATAGCATGATTTCAGAACATCTTCAGAAAACCAAAGATACAAAATTATAACTTAACATTTTCAGTTAATTATGGGTAGGGGGTACAATTTTTTATCGTTGGGATGTTACCAAATTGTACTGTACTGGTTATCCCATTACTCTGCCTGATAAGTTCCCCATAGACCAATAGTATTTAAGAAATGGTTAGTCAAAGAGATCAGCTGCTCATTAAAAAATGTCTGTTGTTAGGAGAGCACTACACTATCATTTAACTATAAAAACATTTAGTGTACACCAAGTTAATAGTTTTAACCAAATACTTGAAAGAGTTGATGAATTTGATGTTTGCCTTTTATTAGTCCTAAATAAATAGTTATACTATACAATAACTATTGTATTTATTTATACCATAAGTGATAATTTGTAGGCCTAAAAACCGTTAAATCCCTTTACCTTTTTTCCCTGGTGTAAAATCCCACATCCACTCGTTTTCTTCAAACAAAGAATCTCGGCACCCCTAATGTCGGCAAATAGGGGCTGTTAATTGTACCAGGAATAAAAAAATCTCAACCAGGAACTGGATCTTTGTGAGAAGTAAAATGTGCTGTTTCAGCTAACTTTAAAAAGGGGGAGTGGTTTTAAATGTTTGACTGACTAAAAAGTTTCATTTCTGTTGTATATACTTGATGGAATATACTGTTTTTGAAAAAGAACACTTTTTTTAATATTCCACAGATTTTAATTCGTAAAAGCACTTTCACCGGTTAAAACTGCCGATTCCATACATTTGGGGACACATGTTTTTAAAATGTGTTCTTTTCTAAAATGACTAAAATTTACTTCGAAAATTTTAGCGTAAATTTAGCTTTTTGTATCGGTGTTATAGCGAAAAGTTTGTGTGTTTTCGCTATACAATGACAGTCAGAGTTCAAACGTATTTGTATTGCATTAAAGTTTTGACTGTTATGATTGGATTTTTACAGACTAAAAGGAGTAATAAAACTGTTTTTGGTAGACATTATAAGTTTTTTAGTAGTTATTTTAAACGCAGAAAATAACATTATTAGTAAATAGAAGAACATGCATAGTTAATATTGAAATGAGTGATTCCACAAAGGAAAAGATATAAAGGTCGCTTTCTTATGGCTACATCGAACGTCTCAGTGGCAGTTATAAATAAATTACAACTAATGTACATCTTTATATACATCTGAAGTAAAAATTACTACATTTATCCTTGGAAAATTGGTGGAAATAAGGAAGTGATTGTTAAGGTGCTGGACCTTCCATATACCTGGAAAAATAGAGAACTAACTACTCGACACATTAGCTCAGCATACATTTAGCAAACTATTATATGTGACCTCTGTTCCCTTCGTCTCTATTGATTTTCCAAATTTATATATTAAACAACAAAGAAGGCTTCATATATTAAAGCGAAGAAACTAAACAACAAATACCATTAAACCAACGATCTTTTTATGATGATAAAGGATCAATATATCTGCTTAGTAAAACTGTAATAAGCCAAATCAGCAATTTGTGCACAGTAGTACAAAGTAAGTCAACGAATCTTAAACATTCTACAGACGTCCAAACGTTTTTGTTTACTTGATTGTTTTATTAAAGTTATTTTTAAAGCAATTTTGATACAAAACATTTAAATCCAGAACAATATAAGGTAATAAAGTTTTATAGACTATAAAAGGGCTGTGAAGTAACTACTGCATATGTGCTAATAACTGTGGTTTGGAATCCAACTAACCGCTAACTACCAGATGATACTTTACCGGATAATAACTTTTATTGTCACGGAACAATTATGTGACAAATTCAATTATTATTCCTCCACTCAGAAAGAAGTAATTTATGCAATTCTAACAGTTTGTGATTTTCCCGTTTAATGTAATATCATAGATATGGCATTGTTTAACTTATGCATTATTAAGGAAGTGTATAACTAGTTGTAAGGGGCCTAATAAAGGATTTTGTCTTTATTATTGCTGTAAACTAGATAATGTTATATAAGAAATAGTTATTTATGTATTTACTAAATTTAATTCGGCATGTTTTTCTTACTATATTTTCTTGTTTTATTACTATAATAAATTATTCTTTTTTCTTCCCTTTATATGTTCTACCATCTACCTTTCTCCAAATAAAGATTCTATAAACCATAGGGGACTGGCAAATAGGGGTTGTTGATTGAGTAATACGCCTGCTTCGTGGGAAATAAAATGTTCTGTTTTCAGTAAGTTATATGAGAAGGGGTTTGGATTGTAATAGATTATTTTTTTTTTATTTAATTTTAAATTATTTTGCTACTACTATTTTATTTTTTATGTGTTTCTAACTAATTTAACCACAGTGGCAAACATATTTTGCATTGCAAAATATTCTTTAATAACTAAAAAGATTCAGTATATATTTTATAAAAACTGTACTATCAGTTTAATCATGTTGACTGTTGTATATAAGATTTTATATATTTATGGCCAAAACTAACATAAAGTTAAAAGTTATAGATTGTCTTATTTAACCAGGCGTAGTTAGGGCTAAGAAGCCTTCTCTAACTCTTAACCTGGGAACCAACGGCTTTACGTGACTTCCGAACCACCATCAGTGAGCGGGCAGGTGGGCTGCGTGCAAGGATGGGTTGCCCAGACGGTCACCCATCCAAGGGACAGCCACGCTATCTGTTGCTTGACTCGGTTATTTAGCGATAACGTCGGAACCCTCCGGATATGGGCACTAACTAACATACATAAAATTTAAAAACTTAAAATACAATAAAAATATATAAAAATGATATATACAAGACATACATGTCAGATGTAAATCGATAAAATCTTAATGGCGAAACCGAAAATCGCGCTTGGACGGTCGGGAGATAAGCAAACGCCTTATTAGCTAACAAAAGTTACTGATAACTATAGTTAACGCAAGCGTGATGGATCCACGTTGTCTACAGGATAATGTTTAACTAAAACGCTAGGATCAATGTCAGAACATACATTTTATCGTTTAACTGCCATACCTAACTGAAAATTAAAACTGTAATTACAAGTTAAGTAACAAGATGATACGTGAATTTGTAAACATAAACGTTTAGACAGTAAGTAGTATAAAGTAAGTAAATAGATCTTAAACATTCTCCACAAATCCAAACGTTCCAGAAGGGTCTAACCCTGATATCACGTGACCCGTTAGTGAGCTGGAGTTACCGGCCACAGCATATAAAATGTCTTCTTAACCCCAGCTATGTTTTTCGTTGACTTTTTTACGTATTTGGATTACCAAACGAAACTGGCCAATGAAGTCTTTAGTTAAAAAAATATCATCAACCAGGTTAATGAAAAAGGTTATAAGATTAAAGAATTAAATAAAGGAATCGATATCCATTAAAATAAATCTTATATGAAAATAAATGTTTCCAAATAATTGGTAAAAATTTCCCCCCATATTAAACACTAAAATATAAAAACTGAAAATTACCAGTTTGATTCCCAAATATGTTTTTTGTCATACCTAAAAAAACTTGTCAAGCTAGAAACATGCTGTTATTACTAATTTTTTTTTAATTTTGATTCACGTATTTCCTTAATATTTAATCGCAATAGTTACATTCATTTTAAGGAAAATTAAATTTTGTATATTTTTGCCCATAAAAAAAAAAAAATAGTCAAATTTTAAAAGGTTAAACAATTGTCCATCTGTTTTGTCTCCAGTGAACTGCACATACATACGGAGAGACACAAAAAATTGTTTTTCAAAAAACTACTTTTTGGAATCAGGGGACCCTAAATTGGATTTTTAGACCAACTTGTGAAAAACATTTTGAGCGATCACAATACCTTCTCTATGCTAACGTATATGGGAGAAAGTAAAAATCTTAACTGGAATTCTTTTAGGTCAGAAACATAAAATGACGGTCAAAGGACATTCAAAAATCAAGTAAGTGACGTCCTGGGGGATGAAAGATCGAGGTAATTGCTATTTGGATTTGGTTTTTTTGTAAATGAGTGAGATCGACTATCAACTTTACGTTCTTAGTCAAGCTTCACAAGCATTAAGCGGATAATTAGATGCCATTTAATGATTTTTTACTTTATTATTTCAAAACTGAGTAATTTAGAATAACAACATATGAAACTTAAAATAATATACTTGCATTATAACTGTACCCAATACTACTGTTTTATAGTTACCATCTTGACTTTGTTCAATAATACATAACAAACATGTAATTTAGCAAAAAAATAAACTCAAAATTAATAAAATAGGATGTTGTACAAAATAAGATAATAATTAGGCAATCCTGTATTATTTTACTCTTCTCCTATTGTTAAAAATCATCAACATCAAGATGTGCCAATGGCCTTGACTGGACGTAATCGCAAGAGAACAGCGCCAACCGACATCGAGCGTGGATGTTCCTAGAAAGGGTAAATAGTGAAGGACCATCCTTACGCAGTCTCCTTCCCGGTCCCTGGTGGTCGGAAATCACCTTCAAGCCGTTGTCTCCAGGCTTGTTTTGTAGGCATTAGAGGCTATTTAAATGTGTGTGTGTTTTTTTATAGAGTAGTGATGATTTTGAGGAGAAAGATTAACGTCAGTATTTAGTGATATAATATATCGGACCAAAATATTAGTATAGCCAATATTATCGAAAGAAAATATCTATACTAATATATCGATATTTGCTATGTATCTTTGTCATCCCTACTCTCAAATCAGAACGTTTAAAATCACATGCGTGTCAAAGAACTAATTACACATCCATTTAATTTGCCAATTAAGTAAATCTTAGCTGGAATGTTCTAGTGGACTGTTGCAGTCTAGCTGCATACCAACAGTTCAACTTGTCCAAGACAAATGCAGGCTGTCACATTGCTTAGCTTGGCCCTCGGATCTCTGCACGCTGACGGCTGACCTCTGCACCTAGAATACCAACACCTGACGTGTTAGATTTTAATGTACATCTGCATTAAGTTAATTAACAACGATCTTATTTAATGTCTCCAAAAATTTTATGGAGACATTTGAAGGTGCAATCAGCGAATCGAATAATATTTAGCTCTATGAAATAATTTATAAATAAAAATTTTACATGAATATTGAAAATAATAGAAAAAAAACGTACACATAACTACATTAATTTTTAAAAGTTACAGGATATATTGCAGTAGTTTTTACTTTATCTTTATTTTCTTTTTAACAATAGCATGATTTCAGAAAACCAAAGATACAAAATTATAACTTAACATTTTCAGTTAATTATGGGTAGGGGGTCCAATTTTTTATCGTTGGGATGTTACCAAATTGTACTGTACTGGTTATCCCATTACTCTGCCTGATAAGTTCCCCATAGACCAATAGTATTTAAGAAATGGTTAGTCAAAGAGATCAGCTGCTCATTAAAAAATGTCTGTTGTTAGGAGAGCACTACACTATCATTTAACTATAAAAACATTTAGTGTACACCAAGTTAATAGTTTTAACCAAATACTTGAAAGAGTTGATGAATTTGATGTTTGCCTTTTATTAGTCCTAAATAAACAGTTATACTATACAATAACTATTGTATTTATTTATACCATAAGTGATAATTTGTAGGCCTAAAAACCGTTAAATCCCTTTACCTTTTTTCCCTGGTGTAAAATCCCACATCCACTCGTTTTCTTCAAACAAAGAATCTCGGCACCCCTAATGTCGGCAAATAGGGGCTGTTAATTGTACCAGGAATAAAAAAATCTCAACCAGGAACTGGATCTTTGTGAGAAGTAAAATGTGCTGTTTCAGCTAACTTTAAAAAGGGGGAGTGGTTTTAAATGTTTGACTGACTAAAAATTTTCATTTCTGTTGTATATACTTGATGGAATATACTGTTTTTGAAAAAGAACACTTTTTTTAATATTCCACAGATTTTAATTCGTAAAAGCACTTTCACCGGTTAAAACTGCCGATTCCATACATTTGGGGACACATGTTTTTAAAATGTGTTCTTTTCTAAAATGACTAAAATTTACTTCGAAAATTTTAGCGTAAATTTAGCTTTTTGTATCGGTGTTATAGCGAAAAGTTTGTGTGTTTTCGCTATACAATGACAGTCAGAGTTCAAACGTATTTGTATTGCATTACAGTTTTGACTGTTATGATTGGATTTTTACAGACTAAAAGGAGTAATAAAACTGTTTTTGGTAGACATTATAAGTTTTTTAGTAGTTACTTTAAACGCAGAAAATAACATTATTAGTAAATAGAAGAACATGCATAGTTAATATTGAAATGAGTGATTCCACAAAGGAAAAGATATAAAGGTCGCTTTCTTATGGCTACATCGAACGTCTCAGTGGCAGTTATAAATAAATTACAACTAATGTACATCTTTATATACAACTGTAGTAAAAATTACTACATTTATCCTTGGAAAATTGGTGGAAATAAGGAAGTGATTGTTAAGGTGCTGGACCCTCCATATACCTGGAAAAATAGAGAACTAACTACTCGACACATTAGCTCAGCATACATTTAGCAAACTATTATATGTGACCTCTGTTCCCTTCGTCTCTATTGATTTTGCAAATTTATATATTAAACAACAAAGAATGCTTCATATATTAAAGCGAAGAAACGAAACAACAAATACCATTAAACCAACGATCTTTTTATGATGATAAAGGATCAATATATCTGCTTAGTAAAACTGTAATAAGCCAAATCAGCAATGTGTGCACAGTAGTACAAAGTAAGTCAACGAATCTTAAACATTCTACAGACGTCCAAACGTTCATGAAGGGTCCATAACCCTGACATCACGTGCCCCATTGGCGAGCTGGAGTTACCGGCCACAGCATATAAAATGTCCTCTTAACCTCAGCAATGTTTTTCTTTGACTTTTTACGGATTTGGATTATTAAATAAACTGTCATTTGTACACATCAAACATGTTCCACATTCTGAACAAAGTTAATGCAAATGCTGCATACCTTGTGATAGTGTAATAAAATATAATATTTGTAAAGAAATCGGTGGACCCATTCCACATACATATTATCCAAATATAAATAAAACCCTATAAACTAAACTGTTACGATAGTGCGATACGATCCGAACAACTATCGAACAATATCGAATCGATACATTTTATGAAGATAATAAGAACAACTTTCTCTAAATAAGCAATAAAGTTGTGTTTTATTACGTTTCAAACCATGTTTTGTGTAAACATTTCAATAAAATTCTACCTTTTGCAATAGTAAGCAAATCTATGATAATTTCCAAACATTTTATAGTCTATTGACCATTTGACAATCCTTCACCCTCAAATAATGGTTTTCTAAGCAGCTGACTATTTGTGTTAGTAACCAGACTTATACGTTGTACCTGAAATTGGTTTAAGAAGTGTAAAATGCTTCTTGTACCATATTTCTTAGTTCTTACGTTAGCCTGCTTTTGTATGAATATTGTTCTGACTCTATTTTTGTTACATAAGATTTGTTCAGTGTCCTTGACCAGAGGGTTGTAACGTTATCGCAAGATAATGGAGTCAAGTTACATCGAGCGTGGCTGTTCTTTGTATGGGTGACCGTCTGAGCGATCCCGTCCTTGCACGCAGCCCGCCTGCCCGGTCACTGATGGTGGTTCGGAAGTCACCTTTAAGCTATTATTTTCCAGATTAAGCGTCAGAGATGGATTCTAAGCCCAAGCTTTGTGTGGTAAAACCTCCTTTAAGTAAAATAAAATTAAATGTTCTCCATTACAAGGAAGTTGGGTTAAAAGATAAACATGAGAAATAAAAAAAAACTCCCAATATCTCATTCGGACTATTTGTTTATAAAAAACTCTACCAACATGTTCAACATTAGAGCTAGTATAAAGTAATTCTAAAATTCTGGTATGTACACAAACCTCATTTTCTGAAATTTCAATATTATTAGGGGTTTTTGCTGACCTTTTTATATTTATAAATATTTCATGTGTAAATTACTAAACAAAACAGTTTTTTGGCTTGTACTAAATTACAAAATCAATCCACTAGATATTACATTAAGGACCGACATCTTATTTAGTGACCAAATATTTTTTTTCTATTATATTTTAATCTAGTGATTTAGTATTTTAACCTATATTTACCCAGATATACCGAGTCAGGATACTATTATCAAATCATATAACGATCGTATATTATCACCTTCCTCAACATCTAAGGCCACAACATTACAAACAATAACACACAACGAGAAAAGTTGAGAGTTCGTTTGTACAAAAATAATACATTTTTATTTCTTGTTAATATCCATATAAATGGTATCTCTAAATTTAAAAATAATATTTAATTGTTCGAATAACCACTTCTGTAATCGGTTTTTTATTCGAATCAGTTTTAGATTTCTTTAATCAGTTTACATCAGAAATCTTTAAACATATCAATAGAAATAGTAAATAAAATCACATTCAATCATATAAAATTGACAAGCTAGTCAGTGTACAGTGTATGTTACAGTGTGAATGTTACTCAACGACAAACAGCTGAGCCAATCAGAGCAGGCTGTCAGAGCCCTTCTGGCTGTGAGTGTCGGGTTTCTGGCAGTCATTAGTATCTGTTACATACGGGCCCTGATGGCTGCTTCCTTATTATGACTACATGTAATAAGCCAATAAATACATTTACATGGGGCCGTATTAGGTATCATGTGCCGTTATGTATATTAGATTTCGTCTGTCGTCTTCCTATCCAATATTTTAGGTTAGTTTTTAAAACATGATTAAATAGATCCACGAGCTTAAGAAGCGATGATTTATTTAAGTTTTTACTTTTTTCACTTGCTATACAGATGAAGGTGTCCCATGAAACTTAAACTATTATAGTTCTTCAGAAAAAGTACCCATCAAGTCTAATATAGTCTTCTTAAGATGGTGAAAGGGTTCGTTTTGTTTAATGGATTAAAGGTGGATGGGTCCATCAAGTATAATACAGGCTTCATCATTGCCATTGTACGTGTATGGCTTGGTGGGTAAGTCATTGCAACTGTAAGTTTATGGGTAAGTCATCATTACTACTGTTCGTCTATGGGTGGGTGGGTAGTTCATTACCACTGTAATAGGTGGGTGTGTGGATCATTAAAAATGTCTTTTAAGAGTCAGTTCTATTGTCCTTGTTCACTGTAGGTGTATGGGTGGGTGGATTAGTACCACTATACCTGTATGTAAGGGTGGATGGTGCATTACCAATGTACGTTTATGGGTGAGTGCGTGTCATTATAAGAGTAAGTGTATGGGTGGATGGGTGAATTAAGGATGAGCATGACCAACGTGAACTCTCACTTCTATTGAATAATCACTCAATGAAGTATTTAATCAATGGAGTAGCAAATATTCCATTTTTTCCTATACTTGAGAAAGAGAGAGAGAGAGAGAGAGAGAGAGAGAGAGAGAGAGAGAGAGAGAGAGAGAGAGAGAGAGAGAGAGAGAGAGAGAGAGAGAGAGAGAGAGAGAGAGGGAGAAGAGAGGGGAGAGAGAAAGAGAGAGAGAGAGAGGGAGAGGGAGAGAGAGAGAGAGAGAGAGAGAGGAGAGAGAGAGAGAGAGAGAGAGAGAGAGAGAGAGAGAGAGAGAGAGAGAGAGAGAGAGAGAGAGAGAGAGAGAGAGAGAGAGAGAGAGAGAGAGAGAGAGAGAGAGAGAGAGAGAGAGAGAGAGAGAGAGAGAGAGAGAGAGAGAGAGAGAGAGAGAGAGAGAGAGAGAGAGAGAGAGAGAGAGAGAGATTTGTCTCTCCCCTGATTGTATTCTGCTGATATTTTTTTTAAGGACTCGTGATACCTAATAGATTAATATTTATAAAGAATGCGTTGATAGTTGGTTAAAGAGTGCAGATGTGACAGTTAGTATTGTCTTCCATTTGAGGCCGTTGAAAACCAGTGGTTACAGCAAGGAGGGTGTTAGACTGCTGCAGTGACAATGAGATTAGAAATTCAATTTGTCGAGTCCACAGTTTGCATTTGAATCACATCCACTTAGTTCTGACAACAAATGATTCCGGTTAATCCTCACTCTACTTAGCTTTATACTTAGTTTACCGTGCATATGTTCTTTGACATCGAATCTATAAAACGATATATAACGTTCTACACATTTGAATCATGACATTTGAATTTAACAAGTTATTTCTATGTACACCTACTCTAAACAGCGTTATGCATTTTTCCTAAATAGAGAGATTTTAAAAAAAATATATCTATCTTAACCGAAAACCAAATTTAATAACAACCACATAGTCACTTTTAACTTTAGAGGACTTCATGATATCTCAATGTATTATTGGATCGTTTCCAAAAAAACGTGAAAAATTATTTAATACTTCTATTTAATTAACCACCTATTGATATTTGAGAATTTACCGTCAAGTGAGACATTACGTATTTTACAGTGCAACTAATAATCGATATAAACCAAGTTCTACACAAATTTCTTGAACAAATATGCATGTAAAAACAATGTATTAAAATACCATCGTTTGTGTAAGGGTGGGTGGGTTGGTCAATACCACTGTACGTGTATGGCGGGTGGGAGGGTCATTACCACTCCAAGTATGGCTTGGAGGTAGGGTCACAACCACCGTACGTTATATGGACTAAAAAATTATCGATAACTATTATACACTGATATATTTACTGTATTTGAATATCTTACAAGAAATATTTACTGAAAGTATACAACTGGCCACTGTTAAATTTACATTCTTAATATTGAATTTAAATCCTGACAAATGACAACTAGATACTTCACTTTCCTCTTTTTAATTAGTTTCGATCAATTAATGGTAACTGAGAACTTAAAACATAATTTTATTGTTGAATGTTTCATGCACTTTTATTTATTAGCGTTAACTTTGAACTTGTGATAGCAAAATCTTACCCATACGATCCTGTTACTGTTGAATGTTTTATTCCTTTTATTTCAATTAATGGTAACTGGGAACAGGATATGATCGTGTTACTGTTATCTGTTTTTTTCACTTTCGTTCAATCAATGTTAACCAAGAACTTGTGATGACAACAACTAATGATATGATCCAGTTACTGTTGCCTGTTTCTTACCTTTCTTTCAATTAACGTTTACTGAGAATTTGTGATGACAGTAACCAAATGATAAGATCATGTTACTGTTAACTGTTTTCACCACTTTCGTTCAATCATTGTTAACTGAGAACTTCTGAAAACAAAAATATAACAATATGATCATGTTAAAGTTGACTGTTTTCTTCACTTGCGTTGATGACGACAACAACCAAATGATAAGATCATGATACTGTTAACTGTATCATTACTTTCGTTTATTTAACGTTAACTGAGAACTTATGACGACAACAACCAAATGATAAGATCATGATACTGTTAACTGTATCATTACTTTCGTTTGTTTAACGTTAACTGGGAACTTATGACGACAACAACCAAATGATAAGATCATGATACTGTTAACTGTATCATTTACTTTCGTTTGTTTAACGTTAACTGGGAACTATGATGACAACAACCAAATGATAAGATCATGATACTGTTAACTGTATCATTTACATTCGTTTGTTTAACGTTAACTGGGAACTTATGACGACAACAACCAAATGATAAGATCATGATACTGTTAACTGTATCATTTACTTTCGTTTGTTTAACGTTAACTGGGAACTATGACGACAACAACCAAATGATAAGATCATGATACTGTTAACTGTATCATTTACTTTCGTTTGTTTAATGTTAACTGGGAACTATGACGACAACAACCAAATGATAAGATCATGATACTGTTAACTGTATCATTTACTTTCGTTTGTTTAACGTTAACTGGGAACTTATGACGACAACAACCAAATGATAAGATCATGATACTGTTAACTGTATCATTTACTTCCGTTTGTTTAACGTTAACTGGGAACTTATGACGACCACAACCAAATGATAAGATCATGATACTGTTAACTGTATCATTTACTTTCGTTTGTTTAACGTTAACTGGGAACTTATGACGACAACAACCAAATGATAATATCATGTTACTGTTGACTGTTTTCTTCACTTTCGTTCATTTAACATTAACTGAGAGACTTTTGTCTTCCCTTTAATTCAGTTAACGGTAATTCTGACAACAAAATAGTAGTGTCACGATCCTGTTGCTCATTATTTAATCACTTGCTTCTAATTAATGATAACGCAGAACTTCTCACAACAACCGCGTACTGCTTCCTTAAAAAGTCAAATATATAATAAAAGAACAATAATATGATACAAATATACCTTATCTTTCAACAATAGGAAACTAAAATATAAAAGACAATATAAACATTGAGAAAGTCCACGATCATGACATAAATTCACAGTATGAAACAAGTAGGTTATAAAACTAGCGTATTTAGAGAACTGAAAAGTGGCAATAATGCCGAAGTAAAAGCGTTGCTATGGTTGGGCTTTCTAAATCATCACTCCATTGGTTGTAGCATTCCCAAATTCCTCGTAGTTCCAGCATTTGCTGTAAGAGCGCTCTGAAGTCAAGAAGGGACATTCACTTAAAGCACAATATAAATGTACACTTTCAAGGATAAATCAACATAGTTTCTATATATTACACCAAAAGTGTAGTTATGTTCATCCGTGTAGTACTTAGACATATTATTTTATTTTTTATAGACTTAATAAAGGCCTATTAATTACTATACAAACTGTAATATTTTAGTCGAAAATTTAAATGGACTGGGTTTTTTCATTATAAAATACGTCTTTATTTGTATGACTTCAATTAGTTGTGTAAAAATTTCATCACCTTGTTATACGGGTTTGTATATTAATAGATTCTATAGGGTTAAACCAACTGGCAAAATTTTAACTTGGTAACCTTTTAAACTTATATTTGATGATAAATTATGATAAAAAATGTTTGATGATTTTATTAGTTTTATAAATTTAAAATAAGCAATTACCTTAAGTAGCAAGTAACTAAAATTATTAACTAAAATTCATTACGTAAAAAATGTGCATTTCTTTTAAGACAGATAATTTTTGGTACATAGTATTTTACCTAAAAACGTCATAAAATACGTAATGGCCTCATAAAATAATATTAAGCCATTTGTGTTTGACCCTTAAGACAAATATTGAGCAATAAAATCATGCAATAGAAAACAAGTCAAATAAATCAGACAGAGTTTGCTATAAAACAAGAATAGCTTTTCAATAGGCATTGTATCTTACAAACTAGAGTGGGGTGTGGGGAGAGAAACGGTGCCATTTGCAATACAGTCTACATTGATGGGGTCGGACCCTTGTAATGCCCTCCATCACAGCTGATGATGCCACTTTAGCTGTCTTACCCTCAGAAAACATCCCGCTTTCTAAACACAGCTTTATTCTTCACTAGTGCAGTCCTTAAGCTATGGATCGTACCTATAATTTCACGTTATTTCATTAAGAAGAAATTAAAAAACATTCTTTAACAGCTTCATGTAGGCTATCATTTGGTTAAACTTGTTTGTCCTTTTCAGAAGGCTTGGTGCAATCATACGTTGTATAAATCAGTATAAACGAGGCTTTTTAATAATATTGTTAAACATATAGCTCAATACAGCTAGGGGAATATTAAATACAATAATACAAATTTGTAAAAAAACATTAAATCGAACTTACAACACACCGTTTTCAATCAAATAAAATAAGGGAAAAAAGATTACAAGTAAAATATTTATCTAATAAATTCTTTGAACTGCCTCTCCAGTAGCACTGTACTTGTGTGGGAGGGTGGTTGGGCCAGTATTACTGTACGTATCTGGGAGGATGGGTGGGTCAGTAGCACTGTACGTGTCTTGGAGAGTGGGTGGGTCAGTAGCACTGTACGTGTCTGGGAGGGCGGGTGGGTCAGTAGCACTTTACGTGTCTGGAAGGGTGGGTCAGTAGCACTGTACGTGTATGGGAGGGTGGTTCAGTAACACTGTACGTGTCTGGAAGGGTGGGTCAGTAGCACTGTACGTGTATGGGAGGGCGGGTGGGTCAGTAACACTGTACATGTCTGGAAGGGTGGGTCAGTAGCACTGTACGTGTATGGGAGGGTGGGTGGGTCAGTAGCACTGTACGTTTCTTTAAAGGGTGGGTGGGTCAGTAGCTCAATGCAGTACTGTATATACGTATGTACGTGTTAGGTATGGTTGGTAGGTCAGTACCACTGTACGTGTCTGGAAGGGTGGGTCAGTAGCACTGTACGTGTATGGGAGGGCGGGTGGGTCAGTAGCACTCTACTTGTATGGGAGGGTGGGTGGTTCAGTAACACTGTACGTGTCTGGAAGGGTGGGTCAGTAACACTGTACGTGTCTGGAAGGGTGGGTCAGTAGCACTGTACGTGTCTGGGAGAGCGGGTTGGCCAGTAGCATTGTACGTATCTTGGAGGGCGGTTGGGCCAGTAGCACTGTACGTATCTGGGAGGGTGGTTGGGCCAGTAGCATTGTACGTGTATGGGAGGGCGGGTGTGTCAGTAACACTGTACGTGTCTGGGAGGGCGGGTGGGTCAGTAGCACTGTACGTGTATGGGAGGGCGGGTGGGTCAGTAACACTGTACGTGTATGGGAGGGCGGGTGGGACAGTAGCACTGTACGTGTCTGGGAGAGTGGGTGGGTCAGTAACACTGTACGTGTCTGGAAGGGTGGGTCAGTAGCACTGTACGTGTATGGGAGGGCGGGTGGGTCAGTAGGACTGTACGTGTCTTTAAAGGGTGGGTGGGCCAGTAGCTCAATGCTGTATATACGAGTGAGGGTGGGTTTAATGTAAAGGTTCAGTTAACCCAACGAGTTACATTGTTACTTTAAATTAAGCTTATAAATTAGTTTTAAAATGAACAATAAAACATTGACAAATATTTATCTTATTTATTTTGGTAAAAATGTTGCACAAAAGCCCTGATGTAAGCCGAATCACATAATTTTTTTTACGATAGAGATCATAAAAGCAATTCACGAACGACGTGGATTGTTTGTTGCAGTAAAATTCCCTGTACTAGACCTGAAAGCATATACGTATATAAACTCAAACATTGATATGCATATATGACGTAATGAAGGCTTTGGTGATCTCATACATTTGACGATGAACCCTTTGACTATGTTTCTATTCCTGACGATATAGTAATAGGTAAAACCCACATCGATGTAAACAGTCATCACAATTAATATAGTAAACGGTTCACTTCTGTGTACTCAACAGCCTATAATAATAACAGTGTAACTGATTATTTTGTACTTATTTTTGGATGCATTTATAATATTTTGTATGATTCTCAAATATTCATTTATTGCTTTCATTATAAAGTTTATGTGTAAGATCAGTTGACTTAGGGATTTTTTCGTGTAGGAAAAAGTAAAGATAAACTCTTAATTCGCCATTTTCAAGATATAACAACACATATGGTAGTTGAAGAAGTCACACATATCCTGTTTGCAACTTATTATTTGTTTTATTACCAAATAGGTAGTATATTTTCATCTGTGAAAAAGCAGTAATTTATAAAAACATAAAATATTTTGTGCTCCTATAAAATGGACGTTTTTTTGTATGTACATTCTCTTGACTTGCAAGGAGTGTCACGGAATTGCTTATTATTGAGAGCACCACCGGCTTCTTCACCCATTTGTGAGGTGGGGGTGGGGCAAATTGCCCTTCCGGTCCTCGGACAATCTAGAAACCCCAGATAGTGCAATAACTTCCGGTAATTATTAAAACATCCTTGAATGGTAATCGAGACACATCTACATCACACTTCTGGAAACTGCTAGAATTACAGTAGTGTGTTATATAAAGATATTCCTTGGCCGACTAGTCGGTCAGTGTCAGTGGAAGTGTGTATACTCGGTCTTCAGCCAGGAGTGGAAGTAATAGTCACGCGATGTGCTTAACAGAGACACTTAAGTTAATACGCATAAGTTAAGTGACATTAATTACTACGGATTAATTTCAACTGTTAAAATTGTGTTTGTATGGTAATTTGTATTGTAAACGTCTCGTAGTGTGTAATTTAGTGAGTGTAAATAAAAGTAACAGTTAGTGGCCACAAAGTGGAATCGCCATATTATTTACGATCCTGTCCGATGGTAACAGTGATTGAATAAATTAGATCTTCATTCACGTAAGGTGAATACTAGTGTCCGTTATGGGAGTATTTGATGGTCTATTATAAACGATTATTAAAACGTCATAAAAATTAATGCTATTTACTGTAAATTAATGTTACTTTTATGAGAAACAAACAATATTTCACTCACTGAGAAGAGTTGACTCATAATACTCTCACCGCACAAGTACAACTAGGGCTGTCCTCCACGAGTGGACTGGTGTCATTATCTCTCGTTTACCTTGTTGTTCCTAACCTTACAAGTTAGGAGGCAGTACAGTTCTTTAGATTAATGAACTATTCAATAAACGAACTATAAACGTTTTAGTATGTTCACGTTAAACGAAACTCATCCATGAGCTAAGTGGCTATGATTTATAACGATGTTAATACAGGAGATTCTCTTGTAATATGATGAATCTATATGATTTTTAATCTCTGTATTGTGAAAGAGAAAGTGATTGTCCCAACCATGATATTTTAAACCTCAACATGACACCGCACTTAATAACTTTCAGTGTTGCCAATTTATCCCACCTTAAAGTATTACTCCTTAATGTGGCTAAATTCTCTGTCTTCTTGGTCTTTGTGTGTGTGTGTGTTTTTTTTTATATATGTATCTTGTTTTAACCTCCCTTAAACATTATAACTACTAAAGATATCTTTAAAGTTCATTTGGTCTTAATCCAAGAGAGGTGTGTCCTATCTGTTTTTTTCTCCTTATAGCATGTGGTTGACGGCTATATATATAAGTCCATCTCCAGCTGTCGCCTATCCACCCCACATGCACTCAGATTCAACTCTAGATCTGCAGGATTATCACATTCACGATTACAAGTGAAATGATGGTTAACTAACATCGAATTCATATTCAGAACTATAAATTGTACTTACGATATTTGCTGAAGATTGAGCGCGTTAAACCATCTTAATGTAGATGTCACCTTGATGTGGTTGTCACCGGAAAATATAGATTCTAGTTATGACAAAGGCCGCTTAAACCTCAGTTCTAAAAATATAAACATGCTTAAAATACTATTCTGTATTTCAAACAGACTATCAGAACTAAATTACAATTTTCGCGTAATCCTTGTAAAATCCCGCGTATCTAACTTCGATGTAATCCCACGGTACTTCACCTGGAATGGACGAGCGGATTGCAACTGTCAAACTGCATGCCAAGAGTCTAGCCCAGCCAAGACGAGTGACGATCGTCGCATAGCCGAGCTTGGCCACTGACGGCGACCTAGTATCCCGACACTTCACATATGTCGGCACTTGATGAACAGTTATCGGTTGTAGGTGGAGTTCGCTGATAGCTCTTGGGTCTACATATTGTGTTTGACCTGGAAGATCTATGTGGCATCTATCTCTACTTCTCTAACACGTTTGTTAACTGAAGTGTACTGCCTTTGTACGTGGTGCTCTTTATTCCTGGTGACATTGACCGGATGATTCCCTTACCGCATGAGAAAGGTGATAAGCAACACCAAGTGTGTCCGTTCCTTAGATGGATGACGTGTAAGGGACCCCGTCCATGCACGGAAAGCGCCGGCCAAGTCACTGGTTGGGAAGTCATCCTTAATTAGGGATTGGTCCCCATCTTCTTAGTCGTATCTTTACCTGGTAAAATAAGACCTCTTTCTGTGATTTTAAGTACCTTTCTTTCTAAACTCTATAATGCATGTGTTGGATATCGTATAGTTGTTAAATAGCAACTTAGGTGTGAGAAACCATTAATTCTGCCATACATATAACTTTACCACAATAATAAATGAATAATTCATGACCACTTAACTGTAGACTACTACGTAAAGACGCAACATGTGTCATAAAAAAACGAGACATTTTATGATTATTTATCCACCAGTACGGCTTACACAGCGATATGAAATTTATTCCACTTTAAAAGCATACGGAATCATATATACTGTGGAAAAAGAGCACTATTTTCAAATAGTATAAATTTAAATATAGTTTACAAATATTTTAGATGTAATGTTCATTTGTAATTATACAACCATTTATTGCACTTCACCCACTTACAAATCCTTTTACTAGGCAATCTCATGATGAACATAAAAGGGGTCCTTTAAAAACATCTATGTCAGGCACGTTTATATTTTTACATTATTTTTAAAACATGAGGTACATGAAGATACGTTTCTGTTAGTTGCAAGATCTAAAAAAATGCCATAACATCCTCAACTAATTAAGGATCCAGCTTTATTGGAAGTATAAGTACAATTTTAATATCTGAAAAATATGTAACCTACTAGATTCTAGGTTGTAGATTTCAGCATTCTAGAGTCTATTAATCAATATGAAAGAGTCTAAACGTTAATTTTCAAATAACACATTTCAATTTATTTTGTACATATAGTATTTACCGTTGAATTTATTAATTTGTCTATTATTTTCACCCACTGGCCCTGACACCGACTAGTTGAACGCCCAAATGTCCAAACAGTCTTGAAGCACAAACATGCAACACTGAGAAATGGGGCTTGACAGATTGAGTGTGAGTTTAGTCATACAGTCAATTATCATGTGCTGCTTTTAAAACCCTTAGAAATTGGCCATAATAGTTGTCCAATTGTGAAGCATGTTTGCAATGCTAGCACATTTGATTATTGAATGGATTACATACTCCAAAATATTACCTCAATGAACAAACAAAAGGATCTCTTGAGCGAATGTTGGAACTCTTAGAGTCTTAGACCAATAGACTCTCCCACATAGAAGAAAGAAACACAGGTCGCATCTAATAGTGCACTGAATGTGTGTCGAGTAGTTATTTCTCCAGTTTTTCATAATGCAGTTTGTTGCTAGCACCTTGTCATTCCCTCCCTTTCCCTCCCCCTCCCTCAAGTATTAACGTTGTAATCATTATAATAGACGTACAGTATTATTATATAACTTATTTCTAATCTATATTTTTATTACTCTATAAATAATAGATATACTCTATAAAAAAAAACTATATAAATATTAATAATATTTATATTATTATTTTTAATATACGATATTAAAACTCATTGTATTAAGTTCTTCCAATGAGTAGTTTCCTGTGGCCATGTGAAAGTGACATCTGTTTCTTTTTTCGCTGTGCCTATACTGAACTATTATGACTGTGAAGTACTCTGTAAAATAATAGCTAGACAGTCCATCGCAACGAACTAATTTAAAATGTGTCCAATTTATTTACCTAATTTATAAAATTGTTCCTTGATTTTTCACTTATATACAAATAAAATTATACAACACGACCCAAATGATACAACACACGAGAAATGATCGTTTAAGAAAGTTGGTTTCTTTTTAAATTATTGACTAACTTTTATACTTATATTCGATTACCAAAATTTCAAGGAAGTAAGCTAAAAGATGAGAAATTTGCAAATAATAATTATTTTCGAAACTTTGTTGGATTCACAAGCTGAAAATTCAGCCAAATAATAGTTAGACTAAGATTGTTCACTTGTGTAAACTATGATAGACCGTCATTTTCCCGGACAGTGTTCCAGCTCTTAATCAACATGTAACACTCGTCCCTAGTTATTTACCCTCAGACGTAGACATTATCTTGTATAAATGCAACGTCACGACCCTCATTGTGAATTCAAAAAGGACCGAGAACTAACCTAACCTAGTTTTGACATACTAACACTAATTTAATACGTCATAATTTGAGAAGTTTGGTTGTTATGTAGAGAATATTATTGTTTTTGTTTTATTTATATTTATATTAAATATAAATATATGTTTTATTTATTTATATTTAAACTAGCTGTACCCGCCCACTTCGCCGGTCATAATATTGAGTTTGATTTAGAACCTAATAGCAGAAAGAATTCGAGCATTTTTGCTTCTTATACCAATATTAGATTTTTTAGGAGGCATGTCATAAAAAGTAAACTGCAAAACAAATAATTATTTATTTTTTATTTTCACGTTTCACCACATGTTTTAATTACCGAGGAAAAAAGGTTAACACCAAATACAGATCACCTGATCAAGTAAAAGTAGTGTGTGCTACACTCTCAAGGTGAAATGTAGAACTACAATAAATCAAAACATATACAGTACTGTTGTTGTGATAACTTCAATCTGCTTATGGCATGTGAAACTACATTAAATCACACAGTCATATGTTTTTTGTGAACAATTCAGATTCTCCATTTGAATAACATGGGATCTTAAGGAGCCCGTGGGGCGGGACCCTGTGGACGGATCTGCATCAAACTTCACAAACTTCACAGAAACCATCTCGGGAGTATACAGGACAACATCCTAAAGTTTCATGGCGATCGGTTGGATGGTTTGGCAGCGCATAAACTTCAAACACATATATATATACAAACATCCTCTTTTATAAATATAGATAAAACAAAACCAATAAATAAATATTTTTAATCTATCTATACGAATATTAAAAAAAAAATCATTAAAGCAAATAAATAATGGTAGGTCTACTCATTTGTTAGAAACATTTGAGACTTTGATAGTTCACCACAAGGACGCATCGGGATCACTCGTTTTTTCACTCATTTGTTAAATGAGCATATAGTAAATGTTTCTCGAATTATAAAATATTATTTATGAAGACAGAATAAACATTAATATGAAAACAGTTACAAGGTATCCTTTAGACAGACGGTGTGATATGTTAGGGATTTGTTCTGCTTACAACCCATCTGTATTTTTTTGTAAGAAAATAATAATAAATAAATGCTTTAGATCTGGAACACACTTAAACTCATTACATATAGGGGTCAGTGAGTGAGTCTATATTTATAAAAGAGGATGTTTGTATGTATATATATATATATATATATATATATATGTATATATGTATATATATATGTTTGAAGTTTATGCGCTGCCAAACCATCCAATCGATCGCCATGAAACTTTAGGATGTTGTCCTGTATACTCCCGAGATGGTTTCTGTGAAGTTTGATGCAGATCCGTCCACAGGGTCCCGCTCCACGGGCTCCTAAAGATCCCATGTTATTCAAATGGAGAATCTGAATTGTTTACAAAAAACATATGACTGTGTGGTTTAATGTAGTTTCACATGCCATAAGCAGATTGAAGTTCTCACAACAACAGTTCTCACACAAACGGAAAATGCAAAGGAGAAGATGTGCTGATACCAAGGATTCCGATGTTTTCAACTGATTTTTCATTCAATTTTAAACGGCTCCAATTTCCTGTGCGACTTGCTTTCGCAATAACTATTAATAAATCTCAAGGACAGTAATTGCGCGTTGCCGTAATAAATTTAAGTAATCCATATTTTTCACATGGATAGCTCTACGTCGCTTGCTCGAGAGTAGGCTCACCAAAAAACCTTTACATTATACATTTATACACCACATAAGAAGACCAAAAATATTGTTTGCACTCATTTAATAAATAATGGTTTTTTTCTATAATTCTTTTTATTGCTTTATTTTGGTATTTCAATGAAAAATGAAAGGCGAGACAACGTCCGCCGGGTTCAGCTAGTATTCTATAAAGCATGTAGACCCTTTAGTTATTCCGTTTAATTATCTTGCACAGTATTTTAAGAATAATATTCTTAAATGTGCATATTCAGTTGTAATATAACAAACGAAGCCAAGCGATACAACTCACTTAATAAAAGACTCATTCGTCAACATAGTGAGACACTTACCATATCCATAACATTTAAACTTAACTGAAGCTTTAAATCTACCCAAAAAAATCCGAAGAGGTAAATTTAACTTAAAACTACATAAGAATATGTATCACAATCCAAATTTAAAACCGTTGATTATGTTTCGAATGTTATGAACATTTTACAAGCTACAGAATCACTTAAAATTGTTTTAATTTTTAGTCTGATGTTCATAATTATGTATGAAAAATATGAAGAGTAACTATCAGGTAAAACATAAATAAGTTTTATGTGTGTCTGGTAACCAAAAGTTAGGCCTTTTGTTAATAGGTCATTAAATTATTGTAAATTAAAGCCACCGTCCGTGTATGGGTGGACGGGTGGATTAATTCTACCGTACGTGTATCGGTGGGTTAAAAAATTGCTAGCAACTATCGACAAGCATGTCCGTGTGGTTCGGATCTCACTATAAGCTTTGCGTGCCATAGCTTTTGGGGAGACCCTGTTATCTTAGGAATGGGCTCACATTTACAAAAATGTTAGCCAACTGGAAATCACAACATGCATAAGATTGAAGTTTCATTTTGAAGAAAAACTTTTCTGCAACTTTGATATCTTTATTATTCTCATCTCTTAAACATTTTTCCCAGAAAACGGACTTAATTTTGAAAAAGTCAGTGAAAGAGTATCACTAAGTATTTCTTGCAATAAATGAGTAACCAATTCATTATATCTTCGTTCTATTTTCATCTTATTTAAGTTTAGAAATTATATTCTAACCAGCATGGTCGAATTAGGCACGAACGGAGGGAAATAATAGAGGGATGTTGAACTAAGGCTTTAGGTCTAAAAGGCTTTAGACAGAGATCGGCATGAACACAGTGAGTATGGTATACTATTGAAATCGATTAAAATTTTATTGTTATTAAAATATTACAAAAATAGTTCGTCTATCAATTATTCAATTCGCACGAGGAAGTTCGGAAAGTAATGAAACTACTTAATTGCTGTCTCATAATTATTAATAGGAATTAGTCTCATATTTTTAATAGGTTTTTTGAACGTTTTAACATCACAGACCTCACCGATCGAAACAACTTCACATTGGAAGTTCAAGTCACGCACGCACAGACGCATTGGTATTTGAATTGAACGACTCCTCAGGCCTCTTTATCCAAAATACCTCATTGGTAGGCATTCTTATTCGAAAATCTTTTCAATAAGTAAATTGTTCAATAAGAAAAATATTCAATAATAGATTATCTTTAATACCTGAGCTTTCTTGGTTTTTCAGTGATTATGTAATTATAAACATGTCGACGCAAAGACAGTAAAAACCTAATGTGATGCTTTTTACAGAAATATGACGTAAAATAAAAGACTATGGGGAGTTAAAAATTTTAAATTCGCCCAAATAAAGATTAAGTAATGTTTGATACTCAATGAAACTTAATGATGATTTGTTAGATATTTTCAGGAATGTGCAAAACTGAAAATAAAAGTAATCGTAAAAAAAAAAAATAGTCTGAACATTAGACGTATGCATATTTATGGCTTAAAAGTTACATAAAATTAAAGAAATGCTTTTGTAAATCATAAGAAGGATTATAAATTTAAAATGCCAAGCTGGGCCCGCTACTAAAGATACCGAAGCATCGTGTGAGGAATTTTTCCAAGAAGATTAGGCTACCAGAAATGAAAATTTTTTTCTTTTAAGATAATCTACTTCTCCAGAACAATTTAACTGAGTTGGAAACTTACATTGATTTGCTAGGGATGTTTATCCAGGCACTCAGTAATGTCTCCCAAAGTATTTAGATCTAGATTTTATCGCAGCTTTCGCTAGAATCAGCAAAAATCCTGCCTCACCAACATACACACACACAACGAGTTCACCTCCCCTTTCTCAACTTTACCTTCCTCGCCTGCCCCACCCTACAAACTTCACCAAAGTATATTGGTGTAATGTAGTAAATACTATGTAAACGTAAATACTATGGAAAAGACCTAATTTGAAAAAAAATCTGTAACTATCCACATTCCAAACTCATCACATTGTTTAACAATTGTGAAACAACATGCTTTTCGATAACCTTCTTACTCACTCTACACTTGTGTAAATACTGATAGGAGTTGGATGATGATCACGGATAGCCATGCTAGTGTGTTATTTTTTTTTTATAGGTGAATGGCCGATCTTGAGATCTGTAGCTGATTACCACAGAGAAAAAAGAAACAGAGTTATCTTTCTCTTGTCTGCAGTGAACGCTTCAGTGGTTCTCAGTGGCAGTAATAAAAATATTATAACTAATGTACACTTGTCGTAATAATTACTTCATTTATCCTTGAGTATTTGTGGGGAATAACGTAGATACTGACAAGGTGCTGGCCCTGCCGTAGCTTGGTAAACTGGAGAAATAACTCTTCGACACACATTCAGTGCATTATTGGATGCGACCTATGTTTATTTCTTCTCGTTTGAGAAAGTTAAACACCAATTTGGGTGGGTAATACCGCTGTACGTGTGTGGGTGGGTCGGTGGATAATACCAATACACCTACCAGTGACTGGTTAGGCTCATTTATTCGTCATCAGGAACCCATAATGCAGGAACTTTTGTTGTCTAAAAGTTATTTGTTAGCATTGGATTGTTCATAATTTGTCGATAATATTTATAGTTTTCCAATGCCTCAAGTGTTTAGGTTTAGGGAATAAACACGTTTCGACTTGTATGACAAACTCTTGTCGTTGTCAGGTGTTACAAACTAAGCCTACATTTACATATAGTTTTTTTCTCCCTTAATCCATAATAATATTGACTTTCTTAAAAGTCAACCGTAGTCTTTAAGCATATAGTTTTTTGCTAAGATAGTAAGTAACACCTGAAAATGACAGGAGTTTGATTTTCGAAACGTTGTGTTTATTCCTTAAAACACTTGAACCATTGGAAATCTCAAAACATTATCTATAAGTCATTTGGTATGTGTTGGTAGTCATCTATAATGTAAGGTGGGTCAGTTCTTCGTTTATGTTTTCATTTTATACCTGGTAATTATTTCATCTTTAAGTTATTTACTGGGGAAATCAATCACAGTATAATTAATTTTAAAAATTCTCAAAAGTCCAGTAAAAGCATTTATTTTTGTGAGGCCTTTCGCCTACAACAAAGGCATCTTCAGACATAAACAAAAGTTTTAATTGTTTGTTTGTTTATTTATTAAAACTGTTGTTGATTTCTGAAGAAGCTACATTGTAGGTGAAAGGCTGTGCAAAAATAAATAACTTTACTGGATTAATGAGAATGTTTTACTTATTTATTTATTTATACCCGATGATTAAAATAAATAATCCGATACGATGAATGCAAATCTGTGAAGGCCAGTGGAGAGGATCTTAAGACTCAAATGCTAGTAAAATCATGACTATAACCATTGATTTTATACACAAATAGATCTCCCATCCAATGTTAAATTTTGAGTCTCAAAATATCAGCTGTTTTTGTGGTCCATTGTGGAGCGCTAGTGTAGTCCCATATAAATGTAATGCAGTTTAAACCAGCTGTGGTTGCGGACCTCACTAACTAACAAAATTACTGCCACAAATTTTTTTTGTGTAAACTGTCTATTAGATGGTTTATCTATTGTAGGTGTATATTATCAATGCTATAACGTTCTCCGGGGAAAATACACGTTTGCAAATTTTTTCGCCATTCATGGTGTGGTTAAAGCATTGAAAATTGAACATATTTACATTTACAATATGCAAATACAAAGTAAATGTAATTTTTTACTATTACAGCTCCAAAAGTTTATTGAACACTTTTTTTATGCGATTTAAAAAGTTACTTACGATTCTACCTTTCCAGCAATGAGACTAGTGTATTGAATGCGCAGAGTGTGTGGGTGGGGGGGGGGGGTTGGCTAGGGACTTGTAGGACACAAAACGTGGATTACTAACACTACATTTGCTCCCCCAGCGAGACTTCCCAGTCCATGCGGGGTAATAGACTGCTCAAACTTGCTACCAAGTCTCAATTTGAATTTAATAAAGTTACTTACGTATAAATTACTTAGTAAACAAACTTTTATTGAAATGTGCCTAGTTTATTTAATTTGTTTAGCCTTATTATCATTAAAGTTCCCTAATATACGTTTTGTTTTTTTTTTTTTTTTACACTGTATTAGATTAGTATATGTTTAACACATTTAAGGGTTTTCTATAAAAACATATGTTTGAATTTATTAAATAAAAGAATTAGTCTTAAGTGAGACATTTTATAGGGGTAAACGTCAAAAAAATGCTTAATGGAGATATGACTACCTAAAGTGGCTAGTTTTGCCCTTCTAGGTAAACAACTCGTTCGGAAATTGAGCACAGTTCAAGTAGTGACACACCCAACCACCCCTACACGTAGATGGTAGTGGCCACCCCGATTACCCATGTCCCATATACGCACAGCAGTAGAGACCAACCCACCCACCTATACACGTACTGTGGTAGAGACCTACCTACCCTCCTGTAGGCCTACACGTACAATAGCAGTGATCTACTCGCACATCCCAGACATGTACAGTGGTGGTGACCCAACAACCCACCCAACCAGATACGTTCAGTAGTACTGATCAACCCACCTTCCATACACATACAGTGGCAGAGGCTAACCCTCCCACCTATACTCGTACTGTGGTAGACATCTTCCCACCTTCCCATACACGTACAATAGCAGTGATCTTCCCGCACATCCCAGACATGTACAGTGGTGGTGACCCAACAACCCTCCCAACCAGACACGTTCAGTAGTACTGATCAACCCACCTTCCATACACGTACAGTGGCAGAGGCCAACCCACCCACCTCTACACGTAACGTGGTGAAGATCCACCCGCCCATACCCACTTGTGGTATAACTAAATTCAGGTACACAACTGGGTGCCTGAATGAACATCATTAATAGTCAATTGGTTACAATGTGATGAAAATCGAAAAATACAAACAACAAATCGACCAAGAATATCTATTGTTGAAATTAATACAGATTTAGGTAACATAACATTGATATGAACATTGAATAATAATGTTACTTAGAATATTCAACTCATGAATATCTCCTATTCTATAATAATTAATTCAAGTTTTTTTTTTTTTATTTTTGTAGATCAATATTTGTAATATTTCTATCAAATAAAAATGAACAGAGACTTGTTAAATATATTGATTTAAGATGTGGATACAGAATAAGTTATCTTTAATTGCATAGATTTTATTTAAGATTTAATAAAAATAAAATCTCTAGCCCATTGTTACACTTAACCTTACAAAAGTTATATTTCTCCTAGATTTTTAAACATTATTATGTCTGTGGTTCTCTACGCTTGCTTATCCTTCTCTCCAAACTATCACATTATAAAAGCTCAGCCTGATACCGTTCTCCTATACAAAAAAATCGTATAGTCTATAAAATCGGATGTCTTCTTTAGAGGGATGCTAAGTTGTGAAATCATGTCATAGTTAGTAGAAATGACTTTAAACATTGCACAATCAAAATTAATTCGCCAAGCTTCTGTGTCATGATTATGTTTTTGTATGAAATGTTTGAATTAATTATTATATTAAATTAATACCAATATTACTCTTATAGAAAAAATAAAACGTTTGAGGGGCTGTTTATACTTCTTAGGAAGGGAATTTCAAGATATCCGTTCTTAGTGGGTCACTTAGGTTAGGTTAGGTTAGATTGGGTTAGGTTAGGAGGTTAGGTTAGGTTAGGTTATACAAAACCTAACTTCCTCCAAATTCCATCAAAATGTGTTCAATGGTTTCGGTATGTTCGTGACGAGTAAATACGTAGTTTTTGGATTCCGTATATAAAGATGATCATACCATACCGATAAAGTTACAGACAGTTACTATATTCTTACCCTGTTAGGCCTAACACTGTTGTAGGCCATTAATGAATACTGACCCATCCAGTACAGTACCACTAACCTAACCTAACCTAACCTAACCAGTTGGTGAACCTGTACACATACAGTGGTACTGTATGGTCAGGTCAGGAGTGAGGTCACACTAAAGCGAAGATAAGAAACAAAAACAAAGATACGTAATGACAGATTCACTGTCCAACAGCATCGCTAAATACGGCACACAAGGCTTCTAATGGGCTCTGGACATCCTGGACTCGCATTTATTTTCCTGCCAATCACAGCTTGAGGCTTGTTTACAACTCAGCCATTCTTCTCATCACCGCACATCTGGTCGCTGACCTTCTTGTCTTCTGTGCTGTGATCTCAATCCCACCATGGGTAGGGATGGCAACGATATATCGATACGTCGGAGTCGATATATCGCAAACTAAATATCGATCTAACGATAATATCGAAAGAAAAATATCGATATGTCGTGTAACCGACATATCGAACTGTCGATTATTTAACCGTTTAAAATTAGCCTATGCACTAACTCATGTGTCATGACCAAAATTACACTCATGTTTTCCTGTCACTAATCAAGATTTTGCCAATTTTCGTGTCTCTTTTTTCAAACAATTGGGATATCGATCACCAGTCCCATAGGAAGACTCTTTTATGAGTAAAACAGAATAAATTCATCTAATGGTTTATGTCAAAAACTTGTAAAAAATAAATAAAAGACCTAATATTATGACCGAATCCTTGATATAGTAAACAATGTTTTTGGCATGTTTCGTGAAGTGAAATGGGCCCCCAAAACGCAGAGATAATGTTACATATATGCCAGTTATCATGCACGTCATCCCTAACATAGTATCTAATGTTAAGTGTGATAGCAAATAGTTTATCTAATGTAGCATAGCAAATAGTCCAAATTACAAGCATCGCATTATGTACTCCGAAACCACACTCTGGCACTCTGGTGGGGGTTACCAGAACTACAACACTCACCACAGTGCACCGGGGTGACAAGTCAGCCACAGCGACAGCTGTCAACAACCGTGAGGGAGACATGACGCACGTGTTCGACTGAGTGTGAAGGAACATGTCCTTTAGTAGTGGGTGTCCGACATACTTGTGGTTGACGTGGTAGAGCCTCTAATTAGAATGAGGGGGAAGCATTGAGTATCATAGTCGTAGGCATATATTTAATGTGGATGTAGAGCTGGAGGGAAGCCTCGTCAAGAATTCATAGACTATAAAATTATGGAATCTCTTTGGTTGTATGTCAACAAACTTGAGTAATGTATGTAAGTACAAAATGCAATAATAACACTAATCTAACCTGAAATACCAAACGTAATGAAATTAACGCATGGAACGTAACCTGACTAATGGAACTAACCAAACGAAATGTAAACGTAACCTATCTAACTTAAAACGACACTAACATAACTTAACAAAACGAAGGTTACCCTAACATATCTAACAACGAAATCAACCTAACGAAACGTAAAATAACTTAACTTGATCAAACTAACCTAACGGATAGTAAACGTAACCTATCTAACTTAACGATACTTACCTAACGAAACCTAACATAACTTAACGAAAATAACCTAACGAAACGTAATGTAACTTAACGAAAATAACCTAACGAAACGTAACATAACCTAACTTGACGAAACAAACCTAACGGATCGTTAAGTTAGAAGTAAACATAACATATCTAACTTAAAGATACTTACCTAACAAAACCTAACATAACGAAAACAACCTAACGAAACGTAGGTAAACCTAATATGTCCAAATAACAAAGTTATCGTATAGAAATGTTGCCTAACCTAACCTAACCTTACCTAACCTACTTAATTTATCTAAACACAGAGAAAACACAAAGGAAGTCGCTTCCTTATGGCTACGTCTTACAACTCAGTGGCATATTTGAGTAGATTACAACTAATTTACAGATTTATAAATCTGTATTGACAATTACTACGTGTATCCGTGAGAACTGGGGGGGGGGGGGATATTGGAGGGACTAACAAAGTCCTGGCCCTTCCATCGCATGACAAACTTGAGAAATAACTACTCGACACACGTTTAGCACACTATTGGATGGGAGCTGTGTTTCTTTCTTCTCTTTGAGTTAACCAAGTAAAAGAGCATACAAACGAATTTTCGAGATATTCTCACCACTGTTCTTCCCAATAAAAGTTAACAGCTTATAATCACTGTTGTCCCGTGAGAAAACAGTCTTAGATTGCTGACACAACAGGAAACATCACAGTTATAAGTGAAGCCCACCAATCAATGAGTCTTCTTGATTTTAAATGAGTGCGATGAGTTTAAGTGATGAGTCAGAGCCCGTGTGGCGATGTCGGACGGTGACTGGCGGGATTTCAATAAGGGAACATTGTTTGTTTTGAATCCTGCCTTCGTTACTCGTCCTTCATTCTGTGCTCAATTAATGGCCCTGTAGCCAGTCCATCCATCACTGCTTCACTCAAAGTCGCCGCACCGCCTCCTGGACTCCAGGCCGTACCTGTCCAGGAATTCTCCAGGTGGCGAAAATTATTTTTTGCACTTCTAAACTGTCAGAGTAAACCAATCAGTGGAAGATATGTGATTTCCGGAAACATTTGAAAAAGATCAATTACTCCAAGTCTCACATTGATTTATCCCTTCATTGTACTTGATACATAAAGAAAGCCACAAAGTTATTGAAGGTTCAAAGAAAAGGAGAGGGAGGTATACATTAAGTCGGGTAACTGACGTTTATTTACTTGACTCGTAGAGTGGGTAGAAAGGCCTAGTTCAGAATGGCAACGACATATCGATCGGCATAAAGATACATTTATTTTTCGGCTAGGAAGTAATGTATAATGGAATTCCCCTAAATTATATTTATGATCAGTTAATTATTTAGCTGTCAGCTTTTGGTCCCCTTGTGAGCCCCAAACTTTAAAGATGGAAGGAAATCAAGTCTAAATATGAAACGTAGGGGGTCCCGTTAAATAAGCCTTTAATGCCCTCTTCACACACTAATGCACTAGAAATAACCCCTACACTTTGCTCTTTAGTTACACGGCGGTGTTCAGGAAGATTATGTTTTGGCTACAACAAAAGGAGTAGCTAATTTATATTGTTTTACATGTACAGAAATTAAAACAAAAAATACGGAAACGCTTTCACAACAACGTTAATTTTTCCATACATAATTTAATCATTTTTAATAATTGTATTCCATAAAGTATAAATTTTGATCAAAATAATCTTCTTAAAACCGTTAAATAGTAGAGAAATGATACTGTTCAAATTAGTTACGTTGAAATTTAAATAACCGCTACTCTGGGAAGAATAAATCTTTCGAAGTCCTGTTTGTGGCAATTAATTTATCTTGAATATACCTTTCATTTAATACCAAACTCGACCTAGGCTTACGTTGAAGATTTTCGTTCAACTCCACGTGGGCCGTCCTCCTGAAAAGACGAAATATCGGTAATGGCATCAAAAAGTATGTTCTTTGTAACCATGATATGTACAAGATTTTACTTTTACCAGCAAAGTCATACAAAAGTTGTGAAAGCGTTTCCATATGTTTTCCACCCTGTACATCGCAAGGCTTTCAAAGCCAGAAAACAAATTAAAATGAGAAGGAATGAAATATTGAAATTAGTCAGCACTATTGGCGCAGTGCTGTAATCCAGCTATTTGGGGACAAAGTGTGGGGGAGATTGTAGGCGATAGGTCCAATACTCACAATGACAACTGGAGAAGTCTGGGGTGTCCCTGTTAGGTGGTAGACAAGGTTCGGATTTGTGTAAGGAAGTGAACTGAGTGTCAGACTTTTCGGTTTGTTGAAAATCAAACCAATACTACGAGGTTCGAATTCCTGTAGGTCCCTTAGTTGCCCTGACTATTGGAATAATAATAAATAGATGTTTCTAAGGAACAATTAGTTACCTTAGTTAGTAATGATGATTGCACTCGTCATTCTACACTCAATACACTCATTTGCCCATATATCTACGATCGGTGTCTTACAAATGAAAAATAAATCAAAAAGTTGATAAATTAAATTAAATCTAATAGTAAATAAATAATTGATATATAAATGAAAACTAAAGTACAAAATATTTGTGCCTTAATGTTAAAATATTGATCCTGTTCTTAAGATTTTGTTTATTTTATTAAAAACTATTAGAGGTCATCTTAATAAGCAATACTTATAAATAAATGTTATTTAATTAAATATTATCATTCATTCATCTACAGTCAGTAAAAAAACATGCATAAATTGCCTATTTGAAAATTTAATGAAAATATGCATTTAAAAACTGGAATCAAGGACCATTTTATGAAGTAAGTTAAAGTGTCTTTGCACTATAGTACATAAAATTATCGAATTACATAAAAACCCATCAGTTTGTTAAAGTGGTCATTTACGGATTTTTCAAAGCGCCTTCAATATTACACAGCAGGTTGCATGGCACAGAGTGTATATTTTATCTAAAGAATAAATATCAGGCGTTCAATATCTAGAAAACGACCTCTCTTACTTGACCAGAAATTTGATATGTATGAAAGTATCACATTCTTGTAAACGCCATACAAAATACTGCAAACAAGGAAATAAATGATAGGTTTGAAATTAATTCACAGTAAAAGAAAAAAGGTAATTTTGTAAAATTTAAGCAAAGTAGACTTTATCCTAAAAAATATTCATTTTTTTTAGATTATATAATACATTTTTTATTATGTGAGATAATTTATTGTTTCATTTCTTAAAATAAGTTTAGACTAGCGATAAATATGATTTTTAAACTCATAGTTTCTAATAATAATAAATGCGAGATAATAGATTCGTTGTTTTTTATTTATGAAGTTGTATTGCATACGAATTTATTATTTTATACATGAGCCTTTTGTGTATTTTAAGAGTAATATGAATGATTACATGAGTGAATGATGAGTGGGGATGACCTGTGTAGTAATTGTTACTAACTGAGTGTGACATCGCTCAGAAAGAATAATGTAATAATAGCCCAATAGCGAGGGCAACTAAGGGGCTTACAACTTTACGTGGAATCCTAACCACGGAGTATTGGTCTAATTTTCAGCTAATGACAATCCTGATTATCAGTTGTCAAAATCCGGGCCCTGACTACTATCCAACACGGACGCCCACTGTAGTGTTCACGTCGATGGCAACTATTAAGTGGACGCTGTGTCAGAATTAAGTACAGTAGATTGAAACAGTTTTTAAAATAATGTAATAATTTTGACACTCTCAAAATTTATGAAGATTTGAATTATTTAGTATGAATAAAAAATTTAAAAGTTACCTTTATTAATTTTTCATTTCACTGAAAAAAAAGTAAGATGTCTAAAATAATACATCAAGCAGAATTTACCATAGTAATACGTAAGGCTTACATAGAAACCCATTTCGTTTCCTTGTGTGAGGGAAAAGAACTTGTTACTCGTTTCTCTTTCTATTTCCAACTCTATCTTAAAAATTGAGCCAATTTCGCTCGCCTTTCTACCCCTCAGTGGTCTGATAAGGTTTGTAATGTACAAGACATGGCTGTGATCATTTATACCAAGCTACACGACTTCCGAGTTTATCTTATGGATCAAGTTTGTTCATTATTATTATTGATTTGTAATCATTAAGTCGCCAGTCATAGAGATATGGGTGAATATGAGTGTGATGAGTGTATATGAACGACTGTAGTCATTTTCACTTACTAAGGTTGACCGTTCGTTAGAAATAGTAACTTATTAACAGTCCAATAGCCAAGGTAACTAAGGGACTTACAGCTTTACGTGGAATCCGAACCACGTAGTATTGGTCTGATTTTCAGCTAATTGACCAGTCAGATACTCAGTTCTCTTCATCACACAACATTCAAACCCTAGTACCACCCATGAGTGAGTCAGTAAATAGAATCAGGAAACAAACAGCAACGCATATTTTATTTGTTTTTTTAAATTGTAAATCGTACTAACAACATGATGTTAAAAAAGAAATAGTATAAATAAAACTTAAAATTACAATAATTATTTAAATATGATGATTTTTTTAAAAACCTGCAGTCAGTATGTATGTTTATATTATATTTCAATTTTTTTATTATATTTTTATATTTCAGTCTGGCTTACTGGAAAGGCATTAATGTTTGAACAATGTAAGCTAATTTTAATTTTCCTAAATAATTTGTACTACAATATCTAAGTTATATTTTTGTATAGGAAAATAAATAATTTTTATTCTTATGCTTTAAAAGAAAACAGATGCCCTTAAATAATTAGCTTCTATGTACATTAATTAACAAAAATGTAGTCATAGAAAGTGAAGTATTTTTTTCCATTTCTGATGTTTTTACCCATCATCCGACCTTCTTCTTATTTCAAGAAATTACGTGGGGAACAATTCGCTTATGAGACTAAATATATGGATTTCACGGTTATGTAAAATGTCCTAATACTTTCCTACGCTGCATAAAATGTTTAAAAAACACGGCAAAATGGTTGCATAAATTAAGCCTTCGACATATAAAAATAAATTTTCCAGATGTTGTTATTGCCAGAAAATTTAATTGTATTTTATCGGAAATATTCAACTCTTGGTGGATCACAACATGAAAATATACGAGAGCGATAAATTGACGATTCTCTCAGTTTCCATAAGCGTATGTTGGCAGCCTGACAATGGCAGATCATATTTCAGATTCAGTAAGGAAACTGAGTCAACAGCTCCATTTTCTCTTCACGCTTCATTGCTTGCACTTCATCCTTGCACAATGAAGTGGAGAATATCCAATTGTTCGGTGAATTATTTACAGTCATCTAGAATAATTTTGAAAATAAATGAAAACCAAACTCAGCTATCATTGTCGGTGGTATTCCCTTTAAATCATATAGGAATAGAGAATATTTGTTTAACTACCCATTCGATAGCTGAAAATCATATCAATACGACGTGGTTCAGATTCCACGTAAGCTGTAGTTCCTTAAGTTTCCCTGGCTATTGGACAAGTAGCAAAGGATATTACTTAAAAACAGACAACCTTAGATAGTAACAATGACTACACTCGTTCATATACACTCATCACACTTGTTCAATTCTTATATTCATCCATGTCTCTACAATCGGCGTCTTACGTTGTGACTTTTTGTTTTTCTTGAATGTATGAATGAATCACTGATAATACTGTATACCGTTAGGTTATGATAGTGTAAAAATGTGTTGTTGTAAAAAAAGTAACCGTTGTCTCACTTGACAAATACCATTTTTTTTAAATCGTGTTTCTACATTTTTAAATGCAGTAAATGTATCCTTGGAAATGCACCTTACCCATCATTCAATAAAATAATTTGTCATTTTACAGTACATTACTTTCCTATAGTTGACAGCACATGTTATTAAAAATTGCAAGATGTTGCTTTAAAAATTAGTTACATTTACCTTCTTTGGATGTTGTTTAACTATATATATTTACTAATACAACTGGTATCGGAGTAAATATACTATGTCAACTAATGAACAGTCAATTTTCTTTAAAATTAGCGGTACTTAAAGTAGTGATAGGTGTTCATCAGGAAAACGTAATCACATGTTTTGATATATTTTCTCGACTTATGTATTTTATTCTAATCTATATCGATACGGACCTCACCAATCATCAAGAGCTGCACGGAAAGTTACTACAAGCACTTTCGGTTGCATTAGTCAATCCAGGAGCTCCTATATTGTGCAATAATTGCACTCAATTTGCCTCTAGGTAGATCCAGATGATTCTACTATTGATTGTGGATGGATCTAGATAACACTTCTGAAACCTTCTAGATTGAAGCAGTGCCTTATAAAAAGACACTCCTCAACCGGCTGGTCAGAGAGAAACATTTTACAAAGAATCAGTGTCAGTGGAAGTGTGTCTTCAGTTTTCAGTCAAGAGTGAAAGTGATAATAAAGTGATAGTTGTTAATAATGACAGTTCATCATAGTGGCAGATAGTGAACAAATTTGTTAATATCTCGTATTGTGAAATCTGTTGTATGTAAATAAAATAAAATAAAAAGTTACAGAGTGTAATTCCTCATATTTAGCACCCTGTCAGACCATAACAATAGTTTATTAGGTACCTAAGTAATTCTCGATTTCAAAATATCCCCCTCCCCCAAATAATGACTCCCAGACTCCTAAAAGGCCGCGCAAGTGAGGCTCGTCACCGCACTGAATGTCAGCTCCGCCCGTATCCCGTTATTTGCAATTTCCTCTTCGCTCAAATATTCACAAACTTGTTCAATTCTGCAGATTTAATTTCCGGTTCTCACCCCCCCCCCCTACTCCCCGGCCCGATATTACCTACGTGATTCATTGTCACTGCGGATCTATTTGAATTTAATTAAGTCTCATTGTTCTAACATTCGCTACCTTAAGACACTTTGCTGGCCTGTACAAAACGTTTTCAACTTGTTTTTACATTTTTATAGATTGTATTGTGTACTCATAGACTCATTGGTGTGAGTATTCAATCAGAAAATAAGATAGGCGTTTAAATGGTAGTATACAATAATTTTAACCCAGCTAAGGCCATCGGCATTTCTTATGGAAGTCTACTCACCACCATCCTTCAGGAATTCAAACTTGTGTTAGGAAAATCGAGTGCAAAAGATTCTAATACAACTGAATTCTTTAAAAAATACCAATAAATATAACTAGGGATGTTTTGCACTTATTTCATTTAACATTCTGAATTTTTCTCTGTTTAAATCATATTTAAAAAATATATTAATAATTAGCTAAATTGTTTTATATAGTATTTTATTGTTATCTATATAATAACAATCCTAGTATTGTAGTTATTTGGTTTATGTTAGCATACAATTTACTTTGTATACTAAAATTAATTAAATGTTTATAAATTTATTTTCATATTTTTTCATTTTCAACTATTAATATTAGTGATTTCATCATATTATAGTTTTTTAATTACTTTTAATGTTTACTCGTTATGGGGTCAGAAGCATCTTATACGGGAATCGATATATTCACCCGATTATTTACAATATTTTTTTAATAACCAATCACAGAATTTGGGGGTTTACTTATTTCCGTACTACCTTTTTACTAATTTATTACTTTAACCGTATCTTATGTTTAGATTTTAGGGAAGATGACATTTCATTTTAAGCCCTTTTGACTGTTAAATACTTCTTTTTTAAATGTTTATCAATCTTGGAAGTTATAACAAATGAAATATAATATTTTCAAAAGAGCATAAATTTGAATCAAATAGCTCACTTAAAAGTTGCATGTGAGAATTTTTTCAAGGGTTTTTTAAACACTGATACATACCTTTTTTTTAGCCTTTGACGTCTTGTATTTTTATGGAGTTAAGGCCTCAAATGCATTCATTTTTAGGTAGGAAAATCTTTAGGGTAATTTTGTCACTTAGTAAGTTAGTGACTACTACTGTCTTAATTTTAATATATTAAAAAAATAAATATTAAAATTAAATTAATAGTCTACTCGTTTTAAATAGTCTAGTATAAGTTTTGTAGTTGTTGTAATGTGTGCTTAAATATTAGTATAATAGAAGCTGTAGAATTTGTCATGTTATCATTCTTGATACTCCTAAGATAGAACAATTGTGTTAGTCCATGCACAGATAACAAATTAGCAGAGGTTATAGTCGCAGTGAACGCCTCAGTGGCAGTTAAAAATAGATTTCCACTTATGTGCGTATTTATAGATCTGTAGTAACTATTACTGTCTTATCCTTTAGGATTTAGGGGAGAATAGGGAAGGATTGACAACGTACATGTCATCCACACGGTGAACTACTCGACACTTCGATTTTCATTTAGTACTCGACACCATTCGGGACACTATAAAAAACAGGATGCGACCTCTGTTTTTTTCTGTGGTATATGCTCATATGAGGTGGCCACTGTTTTTTTGTATGCGTTTTATTATGTTTGTAGAAGGGTTAGTATAAGTTGTAACTTTTCGATAATTGGTTGCATCAATACATGATAGAAGATATAATGTTTATTGTATGTATATGACCCATATGTATTTAATGTTATGTGTACTAGGCTTTGGTGGGTAACCTACTTGTATTTTTAGTTCCACGTATACGTATAGATAAAGGTGGACAATCGTTTACATCAATTTAGACTACAAATCTTTCTACAGTTTTTCTATTTTTAGGCTTCCAAGATTGTTAAAATGTTTACTAAACCTTTGCGTGTCATAGTCTAATAACGCAAAAATAGCGCACTACCTTCGGTGTCTACATGGACGAGCGGTTTAAGGCGTTGTACTGTGGCTGTGGCCAGATGTAATGAAGATACAGATCGTCAGTTCGAATCCAGCTCGGACCGGTGCTTTTTACCGTGCAACTGTGAGAGCCACTGGTCTGTGGCACAGTGGTGTAGTAGGATCCATCTGAAATAAACGGTGTCCGGAGGATGGAAGTTGACGGAATCAGTGTTTCTGTAGCAGTTGAAGGGAACAGTACATGGTTCGCAAGTTTTACTTATGATAAGAAGAGTAGGGGGAAAGGAGACCGCGTTTTTCTTATTGATTTTAAATTGGCGTTATTTTACTATTTCTTTACAATATAGATGTATGGAGACTTATATTACCGTATAGATTACTTTACACCAAGAATCTACATTAAAATACCTGGACATAAAAATAAGCATACAATAAACGTTGAAATTTATATTAAAAAAATGTGTACCTATTACAAAAAACTCATTCAAGGGTTAATATATTGAACCAAAAACATACCACTGAAATTCTAGATACATAATCATTAAAATCCCAAATCCCTAATGAAAAGAAAGGTCTTTGTAAAGTAGTGATGGATAGACCGTCTTGTCCAGAGCCTCTCCTTCATCGTTTGTCTCCATGACAGACGGGGGCAGCGTTAATTGATTGATTTCTCCAGTCAACACCTTTTCTCCAAAAGGGAGCTGGAGAAGTATTACTTGCTATTTGTACCCTTCTTGTAGATGCGATAACTTTTTTATTTAAATGGATTTTATTTATCGTATCATGCTAAGACTGAATTGTCCAATCTTATTGCAGCATCACGATGAACTAACATGCTAAAACCCGTACATTAACATCATGTATGAGTAATAAGAAAATATAAGTATAAATATTGATTATTTTAAATATTCTATCTACAAATATATATATATATATATATGTAACATTTTAATCTAATAGTAAGACAATAAGGGTTTCAGCGGCAGAGGGGAACGTTACACTACTGCACTGCCGTAATCAAGGTCGTGACTAACTTGCACCTTCAAGAATTCAACTTCCCCGACAGAGTTTAGTTGAAAAAATAACTTACATTACATTATTTTTCATCGTGCTATTGTTATTATTAATTGTTATTTTAGTACTAAATAATTTAATCATTCAAAGTTGTATTCGGTAGTGTTAATCAAACCAGCCATTGTTAATGACACACAAAATGGGTGGGGCTTTCTACTGTGCTCCCAGCATGCGGACTACCGTATGTTCATGAAAATGTTTAAATGAATGACAAATTGGGGGGAGAGTGATATCCTATCTCACTTCCACCACACAATGTACCTTACTTGCACCAAATCTTTCAGTGGTGCGACCTATCTGTAGCAATTAAATATTAACACTCAGTAATAACAAAATAAAAATTACAATAATAACGTGAATAAATAATTCAGACACAACAAGTAAAATCCAAACATTTAAATACAACATAACGATTAGCATATTCTATTAGTTTAATAATACAATATAATGAAGAGAGATGTGGTTGTTTGTGATAGTACAAAATTCCCTGTAGAATTTAATTTGATGTCCGATAAAAAAAATGACTAAAATATAACATAATTTGCTTCATGCATAACATTTTAAATATCAGTTACAACGTTTCTAATTTTATCTTAAATTTTAAAAGATGAAAATAATTTCAAGGCAATATAATATCAGGTCACCAGAAAGAGTGTTGTCTATATCGGGTGTCACAAATACATTCCATTTAATAAGATATATATTTTTTTAATGTAGACAAATAGGCAAACAAAATTGAAAATGCAGACAACTATTTTACTTTTAATTGAAAACAATAACACTTTCTTTTTAGTACGTTTATTAAGTACTCGTTAATATATTGAAATAATTAGGCTAGGTTATGTGGCAGTTGTAGTTGCGGCTTGCTCACTTTGACACGCCATTGGCTGTAGCATTTCCAAACTCCACGTAGTTCCAGCATTTGCTGCAAGAGCACTCCAAAGTCCGATTGAAAAATTCCATTAATAAACAATACTGTAAATAGTCATAGTAAATCGAATCATAGGGCGTCACATCAATTGATAAAAAAATACAACATATAAAATACAATCATATGTGGTTAAAAACAATTAAATAAAAAAAAACTGATTAGTCAGTGAATGGTAGACGTCACTTTAATATGATAACAAAACAAAACTTGATAGGTTTAAAAGGTGGAATATATCGTAGGAGGAGGATCTTAGGAGGTGGAATATATCATAGGAGGAGGATCTTAGGAGGTGGAATATATCGTAGGAGGAGGATCTTAGGAGGTGTAATATATCGTAGGAGGAGGATCTTAGGAGGTGAAATATATCGTAGGAGGAGGATCTTAGGAGGTGGAATATATCGTAGGAGGAGGATCTTAGGAGGTGGAATATATCGTAGGAGGAGGATCTTAGGAGGTGGGATATATCGTAGGAGGAGGATCTTAGGAGGTGGAATATATCGTAGGAGGAGGATCTTAGGAGGTGGAATATATCGTAGGAGGAGGATCTTAGGAGGTGGAATATATCGTAGGAGGAGGATCTTAGGAGGTGGAATATATCGTAGGAGGAGGATCTTAGGAGGTGGAATATATCGTAGGAGGAGGATCTTAGGAGGGGGATATATCGTAGGAGGAAGATCTTAGGAGGTGGAATATATCGTAGGAGGAGGATCTTAGGAGGTGGAATATATCGTAGGAGGAGGACTTTAGGAGGTGGAATATACTGTTCACATTAATTTCTAAAATACACAAATACAAGAATAGTTCATTCAAAGAATGTTATAATTACTACCGTTATTGTTGTCACTTTGCTTGTGAAAATAAACAAGTTGAGTAAGTGCTGAAAACAAGGTACAAAAGTTCTTGTTGTTAGAGTGAAATATGATAAGCCATTTGCAAGGGTTGCTGACATATGCCTGGGCGCACGCTAATGTCTTCTTACCACAGTTTTATAGTATTTTAAACAAAAAACACTTTTTTTTCTACACTTTCATGGATAATTTTCTCATCTATGTGTATTATTTTTTAGAAGATTTTTTAAATTTAGGTCTGAAGATGAATTTAATATGATAAGGACTTTTGTTTCTACATTTTTTCTGATAAAAATTATTCAATGGATTCAATGAAAAAAAATCTTAATTGTATTTATTTTTTATATTATACGAAGCTATTTTTAATGGTCTTGTACGGATCTGCAGACACTTTCTAATTCGATTCTTTCTAAATAATCGATATATTTGGATGGGCATGTTATTTAATAAATTAAAATTCTTGACGTATAAATATGTACATTAGTTGTATTTATAATTTCCACAGAGGCGTTCACAGTGACCGCAAGAGAGCGACCTCTGTTTACTTTTTCTGCGGTTTCGGCCATGTTTATGCAACGTTAAACACATAAAATGTTAATAGCTAAAACCTATTTTAAGGCTCACCATGGGTCAAAACACTACTAATACGGTTATTTAATGCAAACATCACTGAATGCTGAAAAATACCTATGAGAAACATTAGAACGAAAAACAATGGTAATATAAATGCGTAATATGGTAATAAATGAAAAATACATAAATTAACCTCTCTACCAACCTTCCTTTCAAATCTCTTGACAAAAGCCACGACGTCTCAACCACATCAGGAGTTTAAGAATTCAAAGAATATTTATAATTAATTAAAGAAGATCCTCTTTGTCCCAAAGGAATGTCAAGGAAGCCTGTTGTGCCCCGTTTGGATAGAATGAAAGGGAATAGGTATTCTTACGGTAAAAGAAGTTTAAAAATACTTTATCGTTGTAACTTATTTTACGCCTAGTTTATTTTCTAGTTCAAAGGATTACCTATCTAGCAAAACATTTATTTTTAACATCTTTTGTATTATTTAGAACATAATGTAAATATATTTATTTTTAGATAATAAATATATTAACGACATTTTATTGTCTTAGTACATCTAAATTACAGAGGCATTCAAAAACGTATTAAAATTAAATGTATAATTTATATTGTAAAAGAAAAATTTATAGATACATTTTTCCTTAATAAATAGATTTGAGTCATTTTCATTAAATTAATTTCCATTAAAATATTCAGGTCTTCGACATTTAATTAGGAAAATATTAAATGTATTTTTTAATTTTTCATTAAATTCTTCTATTGAATAAAGTTCCATCTCCAATAAAATGTAGTAAATATAAATATATATATTTTAATTTCAGTCATATCTTTCTGTTGATTTTAATATACTAATTATTATTAGATCGATCGGAATAACTAATTCAAACACAAGTAAGTTTTTACATATTACTTAAACTATATCGTATTTTCTATGGTATTTCAATGTGAAGGGCAACGTTTTAATATTTTTTTATTGATAAATTTAAGCCTAAGTAATTTGAACAGAGGGTAACCTGTAAATCGCGCCCTCTGTAAATCGCGCCCTGTGAAAATCGCGCCCCATGCGTCGTCACGTCAACCCTCGTCAACGTCAATTAGCACAATATTAACCCTTCGCACTTTATCCATTCATAGGTTAGGTTAGGTTATGTTATGTTTTGTTATGTTATGTTATGTTAGGTTAGGTTAGGTTAGGTTAGGTTAGGTTAGGTTAAAATACTAAAGAGAAAGCTACCAGGGATAAACCAGGAGGTGGGCCATTCCCGGTCATTACCCTTATGAAACGGCTGTCAAGTGACGCTCGCGGCCCGTGACTCAGAGGTTCAGGTAGACAGGGCGCGATTTACCCAGATTTTTGATGGGGCGCGATTTTCATGCATTTGAACAAAGTATAAAAAATTTTATTACTGAACCACCTTAGTTTAATATACATGTAAGTATTGTGGTTTTACCACTTCTTCGTCATACGTCGGTGTTAAAGAGGGTTGACCCTGTAGACTATGGTATTACATAATACAAACCCTAACCTAACATAACCTACCTTCATTTTCACACATAGGATACATGTACATGTTCTCTGTACCAATTAAAATTTCCATTTACAAAAACATATTTTAGAATGATGAACCTTTTGAAGAAAAAAAAAAAAACCCCTCGGTTAAACTACCCTCAAACTCTTTTAGAAGGTAGTTTATGCTAACTAGGGGATATCCCTGGACGCTTTACGTGCTATCTCCGTAACTTTCTACGTTCCTACTACTCTACTCTTGTGATTTTGTTATTTTTCTTGTCATACATACATGTTGCACCCAATATTGAGCTGAATATGTGTATCAAGTAGTTATTTATCCATTTTGCATGCTACAACAAGGTCAGCACCTTGTCAGTCCCTCCTTTTTTCCCCCACATCCTCAAAAATGAACGTGGTATTTATTACTATAGACGGATAAAGATGTACATTAGTTGTATGATATTTATAACTGCTATTGAGATGTTCACTGCGGCTATACGAAAGCGACCTCTGTTTTACTTTTTTCTCTGTGCCAATAACCATTGCTTCATTTTACAAAAAAAATCTCCATCTCTCATTCAAATGGTGAATAGTCACAAAAGCTGTTATTGTCGGTAATGTTATATTTATTCAGCAACCTATTTTAGTTCTTTGAGAAAAAATCTAAAGTGCTTTTGTTAATACACATCCTAGATCCTATGAAGAATAATTTACTAATTCTCATGGTCCAAAATAATTTAGTCAATGGTATTTGGTTTTCTATTTATATAAAATAGATACAGTTTACACACTATTACTAACGTTTCGCCATGATACTATGTGGCATCTCCAATAATATCACTAACTCACTAATAAGTAGAGATGCTACATCATTAGGGATGGCAACGATACATCGATGTATTGAAAATTTAGATAAATTTTTCAATAGAAAGATAAATATATATCGATATATTAGTATTGATATTTTCATTCAATAATATCGCTCATATCGATATTTTGGTCCGATATATCATATCACTAAATATTGACGTTAATCTCTCTCTTCAAAATAATCACGATTCAAAAAAAAAAAAAAAAAAAAAATTAAAATGCCTCTTATGCGAACAAAATATGCATTGAAAGATTAACGCACTAAAATATAGTTTATTATAGACCAGAGGGTGGAAGTTTAGTGTTTATTAGGAGCCTAATGGAATGGTTAATGTGGAAAACAAAATAACAATGTTATTATATTGTTCTTTTATAATTAACATAATGATTAGAGCTATAATTATTCTTATTTTGAAATTTTTAAATTTGAAATAAAAATGATAAATGTATTCAATGTTTACATTCAGTAGCTATTCTAAATAATGACAGCAAAACGAAAGTGTATTTTTGGTCATGACATAAGATTTGATCCATAATTTTAAACACATAAATAATTTACAATTCGATATGTCGATTACCCGATATATAGATAGTTTTCTTACGATATCATCGTTAGATCCATGTTAGGTTTGCGATGAAGCGAAATGGAATATCGATATTTAAAAAATATCTCCCATCCCTATACATCCTAGCAAAACGTTATTTGTAGGGAACTCTTACACACAGGTATTTCCAATGTGTATCACGTTCGTATAAAATGAGTGATGTGCCATATAAATCGTGTATTGAACAAAACTATATTACTTTATATCGTGCTAAACTTTCGCTGTGTGACAATTGAGCTCCATTATCGCTCTCTAACTCTGATACAAAGTCCTTACTCTTTAGACCACTCAGCGGACTTTTTCCGTTAATTCACTACCACTACTTTGGTTAGATTATGTTAGTTTTGGTTATGTTTTGTTAGGTAAGGTTAAGGTTAGTTACGTTAGGTTTGGTTAGTTTAGGTTATCTTAAGTTATGGCTATGGTAGTGAATTAACAGAAAAGACCCCTAGGCTACTTTACAACGTACATCTCCCATAATAGGAATATAAGCGTTTAAAATATACGATATTATCTCATAAAAGATATTTTCTAATGGATTTACGTGGATAATTCAAAGAATCCTATTTATTTCCATCCGTCTTTTCGTGTTTAGTAGGAAAAATACTTGTTTAACGCCAAAACAGCTGTAGTCAAGGTCACGGATTTACCTGTTATAATAAATAACTACAAGACGTTCCTAGCACCGTAAAGCTACCTGTTGGAAAATAATGATCCTGGCTGCAGGACAATGGATCAAAGCATCGCCCTCAGTAACAGAAAGAACTTAACTTTTCTCCTCCCCAACTCTTAGGATCGTTTGAGGTTCTCCGTTACGCCCGGTGACAAGGGGAATGCCACCTTGTTAACCCCTCCGAGTCGGCTGTAAGACCTGGGCACTTTGTTTTGGTCTGGAAAGAGAATTTATACTTAGAATATTTTAACTGAATACACAAATCTACGTTACTAATCTTCAAATAACAATTATGTTCTTTACTACTTTTATTTATTGTAATAGTATTTAATATAATACATCTGTTATAACACAGAGAAAAACAAATGTCCTTTTCTTATGGCCACAGCCAAACCCTCAGTGGCAGTTTTACATATATATCAAGTAATGTAAATCTTTATAAAACTGTAGAAATATTTCTGACCTTTTCCTTTAAATCACTACGACTACTTTGGTTAGGTTACATCAGATTTGGTTATGTTATGTTATTTTAGGTTAGGTTATGTTATGTTAGGTTTACCTAAGTTATGGTTATGGTAGTGAGTTAACGGATAAGATCCAGGATTTCTATTACTACAGTTTTTAAAAAAGAGTCAGTCAGAGATGGGCTGACAAGGTGCTGGATAGGTCATAGCCTGGTAAACTGAAGAAATAACTTATCGAAGGTGCGTCTGTATAGAAAGAAAGAAATTTATTTCACATACAGTACAGCTTTCAATAACAAAAATTGAATACCATTTATAAGTAAATACTAACAATAACTTAAAACTAAAAAGTATAAAGTTGACATTATTTGTAACTTAGTATACATTATTACTTTATAACAATATAGTCCCACATGGTACTGCAGTGACTAGGCACCTTGAAGACAGCTAAACTATCTGTTTTGAGGCTGCCATGCTCAATATTAACATCGTCGAGTGGCCAATCAATAAGTAATTACCCATTGTACTAAATGTATAAAGAAAAACTATAAACATGTGCAATTTAAGTCTGTCGTGTCCAACTAAAGTTGTTATTTTTATATTATTTATTTTATTTTGTATTTTATACTTAAGCAAAAATTTACCCAAAGTGATATTTATTCTATTTTCTTATATTTAATACATCTTCGACAGCACCATTTCCCAAAGACAACAACCAATCTCTTGCCTTTCTATTGAATAAGTGTATAGATCTAATTTTCTTTAATGTTTCTGGAATCTTATTCAAAATTGTAGGAGCTAAGAACGATATTGATTTTGTAAAAAAAGTAGTTGTTGGTTTCGGTACAAATAGCTGTCTAGGATTTCTAAAAATTCCACCCCAAATTAGTAAGCCGTACTCTATTTTACTTTGCACCAAAGCAAAGTACAACGTTCTCTTTAGTTCTATCGGACATAAACCCCGCACAAAATAAAAAATTCGCAGTGTTTTACTTAGTTTAAGTTTTAAAGATGATATATGTTGTTTCCAACTTAATCCCTGGTCAAGAAACACACCTAAGTATTTAACACTCTCATTATAATGTATAACAGCACACAATGACCTACACTCTGAATCTTCTAACAAACACTTTGTACATCTGTATTTTACAAGACCTTCGAAACTATTTTGAGTGTTTTTTAGAGAAAAATTTAGATAAGACGTTTTTTCAACACTTAGAACCATATAATTTTTAAGAAACCACCACTTCAATAATCTTAGATCTACATTCAAAGACGCCACGACATCCTCCCAACTTTCCTCTACATAGCAAAGTGCAGTGTCATCAGCAAACGAGGTCAGTCGTCCTTTAAAGTTACGTTGACATAGGTCATTTATATATACAAGAAATAGTATGGGACCTAATACTGTGCCTTGAGGCACCCCGTGTTTTATAACAAGTCTATCGCTGCATACACCATTCACTCTAACAATTTGTGATCTTTCATTAAGGTAACTACGGAACCAATCGAGAACAATACCCCTAATGCCTGATCTGTGTAGCTTACTAAGCAAAATTGTATGGTTAACCGTATCGAAGGCTTTAGAAATATCCAAAAAAAGTCCACTTACACACTTTCCTTTGTTTATGCCCTCGTATACAGATGATACGTAATGTAAAAGCGCTTTCTCTGTGTTGGCTCCCGACTGAAACCCGAACTGCCTTGTGCTTATGTAATTAACCTTATCAAAAAACGATAGTAACCTTTTTTTCAAACCTTTGATATTATTATAACTACAGTACAAGTAAACGTCACACAACACAAATTTATTACAATATAAGCACAAAATGCACAAATATACTACAATACAAGCACAAAATGCACAAATATTATGGTGATCGATTTCGGTGAACCACGCTCACCTTCCTCAGACCAGAGGGATTCACAAAAGATTCTTTTGTGAATCCCTCTGGTTTAACCACGAATACAGTGGTATTGACCCACCCACCTACCATACACGTACAGTGGTATTGACCCACCCACCTACCATACACGTACAGTGGTATTGACCCACCCACCTACCCATACACATACAGTGGTATTTAACCTCTGGTTGTAAACCACGCTCACCTTCCTCAGACCAGAGGGATTCACAAAAGATTCTTTTGTGAATCCCTCTGGTCTGAGGAAGGTGAGCGTGGTTCACCGAAATCGATCACCATAATATTTGTGCATTTTGTGCTTGTATTGTAGTATATTTGTGCATTTTGTGCTTATATTGTAATAAATTTGTGTTGTGTGACGTTTACTTGTACTGTATATGTACCAACACGTATTATGCTAATTAAAAAACTATTATAACTAGTAAAAGTTGCGGTTTAGCCTTCACTCACTTGACGAGTCAAGTTGTCATCTTGTCAATTCCAACAGATATGCTTGTATTTAAGTAGCTTTTTGTTAGTATATTTATTTTATATTACTGCTATCAAGGTTGGTAAACATTTGGTTGAACAAAATTAGTCGGCACTGGTGGCGCAGTGCTGAAACCCAGCTACTTGGGTACAAAGTATTTGGGAGGCTGAAGGTGATAAGTTCCATGTTTGGTCCTCTTAATACCGACACGGCGTCCGATCAATGGTTGACATCGACGTGAAAACTACTAGAGAAGTTTGGGGTGTCCATGTTGGATGGTAGTCAAGGTTCAGATCTTGTGTAGGGAAAATAACTGAGTGTCAGACTTATCAGTTAGAAAAAAATCAGACCAACAATACGTGGTTTGGATTCCACGCAAAGCTGTAGATGGCAATTGGGCTATTAATAAATGGTCCTTTCTTAGCTAAGTCCAACTCAGATAGTAACAATGACTACTCTCATTTATCTACACTCATCACACTCATTCCCCCCTCATATTCGCCCATATCTCTACGATCGGCGTCTTAGAAATGAATAATAATGAATAGTGTATTTATAGTTTTATTCACTAATGAATCTTTTTTGATGATATGGGATTTTTTATACTGTAAAATATTTCACTTTCTTTTGCGCATTTTTTTACTTTTATTTAAAAATAAAGAACCTCTAAACAGGTGTAGCGTCAATAGGTCCTATTATTTTATTGTAAATAATGGATTAAATATTACGTTTTGTTTGAATATTTTATATTGTAATTTAAAACTAACAGTTGTGAAAGCTTGTAAATATTATAATATACATATATTGTATCCTTTTAAAAAATTATAGTTTTCTTAAATTGGATTTGTGATTTCCAAAAACGTGACGTAAATAATAACCTAATTAAATATATAGTCTATAACGAATACTTTCTCCGTGTAAGCTTTTTTTATGTAAAGATGTATTATTAAATATAATTAACATAAAACTATAAACCATTTTTTAAGTAGTTTCTACTCTGACCATAACTTGCAGCAATTAAAAATATTGTTCAATTTCTCCCCACCGTTTAGTAAATTGTTAAAGCTAAAAAACTTTAAAATTCATAAACTATTGAAAGCATATACAAGCGCAACAACCTAAATTTATACCCAAGAGAACAATATTGAAGCCGAACAGTTTGAAGAGTCATTAATTAATTGTACGTCACAATAATAATTACAGACGTGTTTTATTTTAATGAAGCCAATTTACGTCTAAGAGAGCACACTCGGCATCAGACAGATTAAATACGCATTGAAATTAATTTTAAGTTCTAATGAATTTTTGCACTATTATCAGAATAAAAATATGTCTTTTTTTTAGTAAATAATGTTATCTGACAAAATAAGTTCTTGACTACATATAAATATATATATTAGAGAAGTTTTGCATAATATTTTTAGTTCTTTGTGAACATTATGTCATACTTTCATACACCAAAACAGTTAAAATGACGTATGGAATAACGTTTAAATTCTATTAGAAGTTTTAAAACATTTTCTTACGAATAAAATAAATAAAAAGATATCACGTCTAATAGTGAGCTTAACTTGTGTCGAGTTAATGTGTCCTCCATTTTGCCTTGCTATAACAGGGCCAGCACCTTGTCAGTTCCTCCCTTTTCCCCCACATGCTCAAAGATTAACGTGGTATTTATTAATATAGATGTGTAAAAATATATATTAGTTGTATTCTATTCATACCTGCCACTGAGTTGTTCGCTGCGGCTATGAGAAAGCGACCTCTGTTGTTCTTTTGTTTCTGTGCTAATAACCAGAAACGACTTGCAATTTTGTCAACAGAATGATTACGATTGTTGGACTTGGATTGAAGTCGGAACCTAATGAATAAGTCATAAATGTATATTTTATCCTCAATATATGACGACGTTCATGAAACAGAACTAAAAGTTACACTTAACATATTTTCAATCATGATAGTTGAAGATCAAACTTAGAGAATGAGACTTTACATTTCCTAAGCTAAAAAGTTCCTGGCCAATCCATAAACACTTTTTTAACTTTATTTGACGTTTCCAAACACTTCACTTATATTCTCTTTAAAAGCAGCATGGAAACAGATAAGAAAGAAACAGAGGTCGCGTCCAATAGCGCGCTTTGAATAGGTGTCAAATTATTTAAACTTGGCGTGTCGAGTAGGCTAGTCAGTCCTCCAGTTCTTTGAGAGGATGGCAGGGGCAGCACCGTTGTCAGTATCTCCCCTTAGTATCCTCCATATGAAGATAAAGATAATTATTTTCTTACTCCATAATTTATCAACATTTACAATAAAAAATACAAATAAATATATTTTAATAAATTGAAAAGTTTATTGTCCATAGTGTTTCTTATCATTTTTGCCAGGTCTGACTTTTTAAAGGTAAATAAGTAATCCAAAACCATTATTCAAATGCAATATATTAATAACAGAAAATTATAATTACCTAAAAGTTGTAAGGACAAAATAAATGTATATTAGTATTTATGTACTGCAAAACGGTATTAGTATTTGTACATCATAAAAAAATACAGTTACAATTCAAAATTAATAAACTTTTTAACCCTAGATCGTGAGTAATGGGTGATCCATTATGAGCTCCCCACTGCTAGGTCCATTTATCGGCGCTTCGCAATCCTTTTTTGTAAAAATCATAAAAAATACTCAATATGCTTCAAACATAAATTTTATCATATCGTTTTTCTTCTAAATAAATGTAAATTTACATACTACTATCAAAACTTACAAACAAATTTATTAAATTATTATTGTCAAGAAAAGATTTAAAAATTTTACGTACATTTTAAGTTGTAACCCTCCTTAGGAGCACTAAAAAATGTTTGTAAATAATTCTAAGATAGCCAAATTGTTTATTATTTAGTGCACTATAATGATATGTTTTTACATTTTAGATAAGCTACTAGGTTTTTTGGGGGATATTTTGTATTCATAAAATACAAAAATGAAAAATGTGCAAAGTAACAATGTATGATGGTGTAGGTAATAAAATAGTACAAGGAAAAAATCACCATTGAACAGACAAGAAAAGGTTGTTTAGGAAAAATAGTCATATTGTACCCGTAAACAAATTTTTATATTTTTAGTTTGTTCAGGAAAGTAAAAATTTTACCACGGAAACGAAAATCTTCTGCGAAAAATTATATAACAATCCAAAAATAAGGGGTATGTATAATTTTTTATATTTTTTGGCTGCATATACTTCATTAGTTAAAACTATTAGCTAAAAAAAGTGTAAAATATATGAAAATATTTCAAAAAGTACAAAACTTATAACACCATAAGTGAGTGTGTGCAAATTTTGTAAAAGGCACTTGAAAATAGTGCATATTGAAAACATTATAAAAAATATAAAATATTTTTGGGGAATATATATGACAGTTACACCTGATAGAACATATATTTCTGATTATAAATATAAAAAGACATATACATTTTCAATTTCATGGAGCCATTTCTTGAGATTTTTTAAAAATACTCCCTTACTTTTTGATCTTTTAATATAGGATTTGCCAAAAAAAGGTATTATTTTACTTGGGTAGTTGAAAATGATCCTGAAGGAACATCCTAAAGGATTATCACAATAATTATTATTACAAATTTATAAGGATTAAAATTAGTGGTAACTGCCTCTTAAGCTTTCACTGCGGCCATTAGAGAGCGACCTCTGTTTCTTTTTACTCCATGGCCTAGGCCTTTAGAGAGAAATGTCCCATTTGTGAAAATGTATATGGTGACTATTTTCTCAAGAATTGTTATTTAATTATTTATAAAATTTTGGACAACAAGTAGTGTAGATCTGTCAGTGTTTCATATAATACATGTATATTCACTGTGGAAAAAAGATGGAAATGCTTTCACAGCTGGTAAAAGTGAAATCTTGTACATGGTTATGGTTACAAAGAATATACTTGTTGACGACATTAGTGACGTTTCATCTTTTCAGGGGGACGGCCCTCAAGGAGTTGAACGAAAATCTTCAACGTATGCCTAGGTCGAGTTTGGTATCAAATGAAATGTCTATTGAAGATAATTTAATTGCAGCAAACTGGACTTCGGTAGGTTTATCCTTTTCAAATTAGGGGTTATTTTAATTTCTAAGTAAGTAATTTTAACAACATTATTTCTCCGCTATTTAACGGTTTTAAGCAAATTATTCTGATCAAAAACTATACTTTATGGAACATAATTATTAAAAAATTTTAACCTATAAAATAATCTATGGAAAAATTAACGTCTTTGTGAAAGCGTTACCATATTTCTTCTACCCTGTATAAATAATGTACATTATAAATATGTAAATATTATACACATAAAAATATATTTGTATGATTAAATGAAGTAAAAATTAAACATAAAAGATGCTTAGTAAGTAATTGATGTTTAAATATTATTCTACATATAAAGTTGACTTTTACACTCTTGCTATCAATTTCAGAAAATAAAAAAAATTGAATAATTATATAAAATGCCTTAAAATGTTTAGAGCATTTCAAAGCTGAAAAAATCCTCGACCCTTTAGATATGTCTACTTCCCCCTTTAACTGTATAAATTAACTGTTCCATTAGAAAACGTGCAATTTCCAAAAAAACGATATTTCACTCAAGCCTAACTTGAGAAACAGCTTAAGTAAAATGTTCAAACCTTCACAGTCCTACACGCGTAACATGCGCGCACCTCATGTATGAATTTAAGCTTCTAATTTAAACATTTTGGGGTATCGGGGGCCCATAAACTGAATTTTTGTTTAAATGTTAAATTTTTAATACTGATGTTGTTAACTCAAGTTAGGTATCAATTTAAAGGTTTTTTCTGAATCCAAATATACCATCAGATTTTGAAAAGGGCAATAAATAAGGGTAAACAAGTCTTCGTAAAAAAGATTAAAACTAAAATAAAACTCCCAAGTGGGGTATCTATATGAAGGTATTTACCTACCAAATAACACTATATAATAAAATGTTGGAAGAGAAAACGTTTAAGGGATCTGCCCCTCCCCCCCCCAAATAATAAATATGCTCCAAAACCCAAAATTGGGTAATGTTAAACTAATACACCTGAGAGGGGTATCAAATTAAAGGCATTCTTCTCTTAAATACTAACTGACCATCATATTTTTAAAACTCTATGTTTAGATGCACCACTGCCCCAAAAACCAAAATTCATGGTCATACTGGTTAACAATCTTGGCGAGCAGTAGGCCGATCTTCCTGAAGAGGCGACATGCCGAGATCCACAAATGGGACTGTAGCAGTGTGCCTTGGTGAGGCCGCAGGCCAAACTTTCCCTCGCGGGGCCATAGGCCGAGTTTTACAGAGGCCTGTAGCAGTGCGCCTTGGCGAGGCCGTAGGCCGAGCTTACTTCACGAGCGCAGCTAGTGAAGGGGCTGGCACGCGAAGCGTGCAGGGGTGTCCCCTAGTGTTATGTAATATTAGTGTATATATTTAATTTTTTTTAATTTTTAAATATATAAAAATATACGGCTGTGATATGAAAAATTTTTAAAAAAATCATTTGGTAAAGTCAAAGCCTAATCTAATTACCGGTTAAATAAATAAAAATATTGGCAATATTAAACGTCATTTTCACCTAATAAGGAGATGTAAAGCCCGTTTAAAGATGTTCCAAGTCTCCTCGGACAACAAGAAGTGCTTCTTGGAATACTGTAATTTCCCCTGGGATGTTTTCAATTTAAAGACAATTTCTGTGATTTACCATCGCTCTCTCCCATCTAATCTACGTGAAACTCCAACAATAGGAGCGCATTGTTCAGGTGAATGCATTATTTGTAGATTGCTACACAACTAACTTTCAGACATGTTTCAACTACGCGACTTCGTCTTTTCACAATTCTAAAATAACTTACGTCAAGGAGGAAAACTTGAAACATACCCATCTATAATAAACTTTTTATATTCATTATGTTTATTCGTTGTATAATGTAAGGTATTTTTGTATATTCACTATATACCATAAAATTCAGGCTGTAACTAAAGAGGTGTGCTGGCTATATATTTTCGGATTCTACAGTTAATTTAGAGCAAAAAAAGGGAGAAAATTAGGGATAAAGTGTTATTAAATTCCACTCCGTTTATTGTCTGTTTGTTTATGTTAAAAAAAAAAAATAATAATAATAATAATAATAATAATAATAATAACTCAAGAACGGTTAGACGCACTTACTTAAAATATTGCACAGTTCTTTATATCACCATTATAAAAATAGCCTTTGAGGTAGTGTTAGCCATTTCAAAATGGCGGTCATTTAAGTATTTGATATCAACATAAATTAAAAACCGTTTAGTCAATCAATGTTACACACAAAAAATAATTTTTAATTAATTTTATTATTACAAATATATTGTCTTAGTTTTTGTTGGAAGTCTAGTACTAACGGAGTTTGGTAAAAAATATATTTTCAGCATCCAGAGAATGCAATCTCAGCCAGGACACCTTTTTAGATACATGCTGTATAATATTTGACATACTAATTTTAGCAGAGGAAGTGGAATTTTTATTAATACTAATAAATAAAGTTATTCTATTCATTATTTATTAATTCATTTGCGTTAGCTACGAAATAAATATTTTAAATTGTTCTGCTAAAATAATTGTTATACACTATTTTAAAATACTATAATTGTATAATATTGTTTGTTATAAACTAATTAATAAGATAAATAGAAATCATCGTCAAAGAAAATGTCTTTAAACTACGCCTGCAAACTATAAATAATGGTTTTTTGAGTCAGCATAAAAACCGAGTTCCTGCAAATTTAGGTCCTAAATAGTTTTCTATGTGAATGTTAAACTATGAGTATTGTAACTAAAAAATTTCAAATATTATGGTTTTTTATTAGGTTACTATGATTTATAACGAGGTTAATAATTTTAAAATGGTGTTCCTTTAAATATTTTAACTTACAATTGGGGTCTCACATAGCGTTAACAAAATATGAAAAGATTAACAATTTAATTAAAAACACGAAGGGCTCTTGTTTGTTCCAATGTAATCATCAAATGCATTTTATCATCAGTCAGCTGTTCATCATAACACTTACAATGATCTCATATGTGCTTTTATTCCTTATTTATGATTTTATTTTAACAAATAGTGCCTCGTTAGATTTGTGATTAAATTTTTAATCTTTATTAAATATATTTTTTAGGCTTATTAGCAGTACTCAGCGATAGATAAGAACTACCTTATCTTGTTGTTAAGCAATATTAGTTATATGAAATTTCATTCTTTGAGAGGCTATATTATCTGACTGGGTCATTCTTTTGACCTCAGGTTTGCACTTGTATCTTTAACAAACAAAGGCCTTTAAAATGAGGTATAACTCGAGGTAGGCTTATATTTAAAATGTTTAAGACTTCCCTCGTGGGCCATCCCCTGGCTATACGCAAAAAAAGTAAAACATGTATAATATTTTGGTATAGGAATATGTAGATAACTACAAAGGTTCATTTAAATTATTTCAGTTTAAAAAATAATAAATATATTCCACACTTTTACCTAACCATGTGTATGTAGTATAAGTATGTATTGTTTTTATTTTTGGTCAAGATATAATTTGATCTTCTATGTGCATAAGGAGTAGTTCACGAGGTGGCTAAATAGCTAAGGCTTCGGACTGCGGGGTGCTTTTCCAAGGTTCGAATCCCCACTGAGCCAACGGCCAGTACTTCACTCGTTAAATAGGATTCACGCACAGGCCTGCAGACTCATGTGAACTGATGAGTGAAGTTAAAAAGACCATTTATTATTATAAATCAAATTAAGCAAATATTAAATTGAGAAACATTTTGAGAAACTGAACACTTTTATGAAGAACGAATCTTTTGTAACGTCGTAGGCCTCTAGTCTTGAATGAGACTGTCACATTCTGTGATAGTTGGGAAACAAAGGGCAGAAGAAGAGCAATGGAACAAAGAGATTCGCTGACAATAAGAGATTAATATGGCACAATCCATTGTCTCCCCTTCTATCAACGGAAACAGTCATTCGGAACACTCCGTCTCTTACATCAACCGACAAGTATCAGAAAGATTCCAACCCACCCCTTTTTTAAGTAATTCACATCACCCGACACAACCGGAGATAGTCGTTTGACAAAACCCAGCCCATACCAACCCCCTTATGAAGGAGCTTCCATCATTCAACACTAGCAACATGGACGCAGATCAACCCCTAAACACGTACTTCTTCCGGAGAGCCCACATAAATTATCATGAGAGTTAGACCAGCCTCTACTAACATAATCTTCTAATAACTTACAGTAATGATCACGGTTGGGGAGAGATGTTCAATACTGTCCAGTCTTCTCTTTTAGTTGAATATGTTGTCTGTTTAGCAACCAAAAAACCCCTTTGCTTTGTTGAATGTTTTCATAGTTTACATTTATTTTATACAGTATTTGGTCTATTTACTTGTTCTGTGTTTTGTTGAACAATTTCATAGTTTGCTTTTCTTTTGTATTTCATATTGTGTATTTTATTTTTTATAATTATGTAATGTGTGATATTTTTTTAAGAACGTTCGACTTTCATAACTGTAATCCGTATTATCTAAGCATGTTGCTTTTCTTAAATTAGTATGGGTTAAAGAAAAAAAAAAAAACAGTTTTAGATATAGGCTAAGTTAGTAAGTACACCTGAAGACGACTGGAGTTTGTTATACATGTCGAAACGGTGTGTTTGTTTCCTAAACACGTGAAGCATTGGAAATCTCCAAAGATTACATCTATCATGAAGAACCCAATGCTAACAAATAACTGTCAAATAACACTTCTCTTTTAACCTCATTCCTTTAAAGAAACAAAAACATTAATTTTAAGTATGTTGATAACTATTTAACCCTTTTCCCCTCTCAGTTTTACTCTAGTGAAATTATCACTATAAAAATTCTTTGAGTCAATTACACTGTGTCTCTATGTCCTATATACATTAAAATATATTCTTTCCTGCATAATACAAAGCGCCACAAATAGTACTATGCTTAACATTTTGCTAATCTTAAACTAACCTATCAAGGGTCCAAGCGGCAAAGAATACGAAATACAGTACCTATTTGAGTACTTAAGAGTCATAATACCAATTTCAGCTAGCATTATAAAATAATGTGTGGTTCGGATTTCACGTAAATATGTAGGCCTCTTAGTTGTCTTAGCTATTGGGTTATTAATAAACAGCTCTTTCTGAAGGACGATCGACCTTAGTTAGTAACAATGACTACACTCATCATACTCATTCACTAGTCATATATACCCAAATCTTGACGATCGGCGTCTTAATAATGAATAATATTTTACTTCATCATTTTAGATGAGATTTTAGGTCAACAGTAGGCCTCTTGCTAGCTTAGTGGTTAACACGTCTGCTTCATATGCCGAAGGTCATAGGTTCATATCCCGGGAGGTGCATTAAAAATTTACTTTATTGGGTTTGGACTGATGTCCCAAATCAAAGTTTGTAGAATAACTTAAAAATACCACTGGTATAAATAGAGAAAAAATAGAATAAAAAAGAAATTAATTAACATTATAAGGAAGATAGGGCATCAGCGAACTTGTGAACTTACTGTAATGTGAAGACAATTCCACTAACATACAACACAGTAAAACGTTTACTAACACAACACTTAGGTGAATATTTCTTTACACATTGCCCTACGTACTTGGTAGTGAACGTACATTGGTAGAAAGTTAGCTGATTCCCACCTCTCCTATAGTATAATATTGTGTTCTCATAATGGAAATTAAGGTGATCTTAATCTGGTAAAAGTGAGTGATGTTATAAATATGGAAACCCCTTCTATGAGAAGGTTACATCCCATCCTATAAGACGAGAGAGAATTGTATTATAACATTAAGAACAGATACAATACATACTTCAGTAGTCTTACTTCCCAAAGATTCCGAAATAATAATTTCACTTTGCGGCTACGAACTTTCTTTTTACTAATTGAATAAACTATAATACTACAAGATATATACATATTAATTTATATTACCAGAATCTAAATAACATATGAAATTAATTAAACCTATATACTTACAATAACAGTTATATATACACAATCCAGTTCATTTTCATACAATATCTGCCACTGTTCGTGAACTGTCACTGTTTTAGACTGTCACTTCCACTGCAGTTTGAAAACTGAAGACATACTTCCACTGAGATTGATTGACGCTTGTCGAGTGAGAGGTCCTTTTTATAAAGCACCGCTGCGAGTCCAGATGTTTCTGGAAAAGGGGGTCTATGTCTTTTTGGGCGCTAATTTAACTGGCTCCACCTGCAGGCAAATTATCTGCCATTCTAACACCATCTAGGACCTACTGGATTGGCAGGAAGTACCGTACACCCCACGCCGCGCAGGAGGAAGGCGCAATTTTATTGGCAGCACTTCTGGCAATGGCCGTGATTAGTAAGAATCGTAATTTTTTCATGAATTATAATTTAATACTAACAGATCAAATTACTTTGTCTATGCAGGTCATATTAGGTCGTGTTTTCATTCTAAAGTGTACTACAATAACATACGCATGTCGTTAACAACCCCTCCACTCTGAAACGCATCCACAACGTTGATAACCCTCCCACCTAACCACATATTATCTACTTTACTGACAACTTACCTCCCATCCAACCTCTCCTTCGAAACACACCATACATCTGTGACGTTTATAACCCTACCATACAACCACACATCTACGGCGTTGGCGACTCTTGTTCGACCACATATCTACGATGTTGATAGCCTTCCTGACTAATCGAACATCACGACATCTGTGACCCATCCTATACCACATATCTTGTACCCGACTGCGTAGTTATGCTGTCTGAAGCAATGTTATATTTAATTAGGATGTACGTGATTGTGGGCTATGTGTTACTACATTCGTTTACATTTAGGGCTTTCCACCTTAAGAGCTACTTTACGGATATTGTTTTTCATTATTATAATACTTTATGCTGGATGAATATGAATAGATTAAATTCAAATGAACAAAAGTTTAACAACATTTTCTGTGAATTTTTTCTGAAATACAATACAGGTATTATGTGAACTGATAACAATAGAGTAGTGTGTCTAAAGAAAGGATTGCTCTTTACAAACAATGGGTTCGTAACAAAGACTTTCAGGACAAAAGGTAAAAACATTAGACACGACATCTTCATAAAAGAACACTGTTCCTTTACCACTCTTCGCACCATTCAGAAGACTGACTTGATACGTCTAAAAAGTGCAAGAAACGTTAACAAGGTTAAAAGAGATATCAATAAGATGATCTGTTCGCTGGTTGACTATCCTTGATCTCAAGGCCCATAAGTCTGTCCCATAACTACTCTATTCCCAAATCTGTAATTAAATTAAAAAAATTTCATGGTAACTAAGAAGACAGTAGACAGCGCAATACCAAGCTCCACTAACTACGTCTATGGTAGCATTAGTTGGTTTGATTAACACTATAGAATTAAGCTCGGAACGATTGACTTAATTGATTATCTAGTATTAAAATAACAATTAATAACAATAACACAATTAATTATAATGTAAACAGTAAATAGCATCCAAACAAACTTTTACGGCTCATAAAAGTTATTTTTTCCACCAAACACTGTTTCGGAAGTTAAACATTTTAAGGTGGATGTTATTCACGCCCACAATTTACACCAGCTGAGTGGTAGAACGATTCCTCTCCCTATATATGCACTATATGTTTCACGCAGGTCACTTTCTGTTCTGTCCAATTATAATGGTATACTGCCAGTATTAAATAGGTAAATTGATTGGTATTGCTATACATATGTTATTGCTGATAGTTAAACATAAGTTTTCAAAATTATTACTAACGTGATGAAAGGTTAGTTTTACAAGGACATGACATGGTCGGAAATGTTATTGTAACACAATTAGAACTCATATACTAAAATTTAGGTAAAGCGAATCAGGTGACGGAAAAGACGACATTTTCAAGCTGTTTTAGGATAGTAATAATTTATATTTAACTCAATATAATTTTATTTTTAATGTAAATACATAAATGTATACATTCAATTTACTTTACAGTTGCTTGAAATTCGATTTGTTACGTTTGTCTGTTACATTTATGTTTTGTCAACTTGATTGATATCAAAGGTTTTAGTTATATTTTTGAAGTTTGTTCACTAGATACAGCATATGGATATAATAACAATTGCTCAATCACTAATAGGTAATGATTCTTGATTCTTTTAAAAATAATTGGAAACGACATCAGATTCTCATTTTCTATTTTACATGAAGAATTCCAACAAATAATCGTACGTGCTATTCAAAGGATATAAGACCATCCTGAACGTTTCGATAAGCGGGGCCCACTGGAAGAATATCGTAATCAACAACAACAATGCCTTTCTGGACTCCAAATCGTACTAGCTTGCGTAGTGACATTGACGCCGCATCTAGGCTTTTCATAATTCCTGGAATCATCACACAACTGACAAATATATTGTTGATAATGCCTTTCAACTAAATGCTAAACATAGCGAATCAACGGGTAAGTGAATTCACAGTCTCCATGGGTTATAGGTGCACTTCTTAGTCACTCGGAAGGACATTGGTAGGCTCCAAGGTAAATTAAACGCTTGAGTTCAGGGTTTGTCAGCACGAAAGTTTATCTCTGATAACGCCGACATTATTTCATGTGCTGTTGACTAGGGTAGGAATAATTTTAGTACAAAAAAACATGAACATTTTATTTTATATTACAATTTCTTTAATGGTATGAGGGATTCTAACAGAAATGAGTTGTTACTAACACTATAACTTTTTTTTAGTTCGCTATTAAATGAAAATCCTTTTTAGCAATGTAAAAATAATCCAACAAATTGTTCTATAACTGCACATCCAAATTTACAGTTCCAAAATTGAAACTCTGGCACTAAACAGTTATTTCCAGTGGTTTTTGTTTAGATCTCGAGACCTATATGACACACAGAGGTCTACGTAAGAGGTCCCAATGAAAGCAAATTGAACTTAACCAAAACATAGCCATTCTTGACGCCATATTTTATTAACTTTTTTAATCCCAACGCTTGTTCCATAAAACTCTTTTCCTCTGGAACATTCATAATACATAGATCAGTTGATTTGTTTATTTTTTCATTGCTTCTATTTATAATGCTAAAACATTGTTTATAAACTCATTATTTGTATGGCTTAGAAATCTGAATAATCTTATTCTACTTTATTTTAATAAATCGATTTCACAATGGCATACATGTGTTCTCTTAATTATGGTGTAAAATATGTTGTTTAAAAATACTAGTTAATTCCTCTACAGTTATGTTTGCCCTTTGAATATGAATTAACTCTAGAACTGTTTTGCCCTTTGATAATTAACTAACACTAAATCTTTCTTAATCCTTTTAAATATGAGAAAACTCTACAATTATGATTAACCTTTGAGCATGAATTAACTTTATAACTAAGTTTTGCTGTTTGACAGTTAATTCACAATACAACTATATTTTGCCTTTTGAACACGATTTAACTCTAGAATTATGTTTTCCCCTTTGACAATAAATTAACTCTAGAACAAGTTTTGCCCCTTGAGAACGAATTAAGACTAGAACAAGCGTTTGCACTTTGAACAAAAACAAACTATAGGAATTTGTTTTACCATTTGAAAGAGAATTAACTCCAGAATATTTGTTGTACTTAAAAATAATCTAATTCTATAACTATGCTTTCCCTTTTAACATGAATTAACTATAGATCTATGTTTTGTCTTTAGAAAATAAATTAACCCCAGAACTATGTTCTTCAATTGGACATTAATCAACTATAGATCTGTTTTGTGCTTAGAAATTGAATTAACTTTAGAACTATGTTTTGCCCTTTGAAATATAGAACTATACAAATTTAAGGATAGACTCCATATTTTAAAGAAACTTGTGTATTAAAGAGAGTAAAATAACAATAATAAAACATCAAAAATGTTTTAAATTGTGACTCATTACAGTTTTAAGTATATAATAAAAACTAAAATACACTTTTCGATGTGTTTAGGAAACTGAAACAATAGCGTTCATTCTGTTTGGGATGTTTCGGTACATAAAACAGCCCTTTTCTGTTAACTAGATTGATAAATAGACTGGATAGCTAAATTGTAACTAACTGCTGTAATGTATCCACAAAGTTTAGAAGAAATGCAAAGGAATCTACTGTACTTCAAACTATATATCCAAAATATTTTTAGATTTTTATTCTTTACTAAGTATCAAATATCACAATTACATAAGATATGGAATAAAATGAGTTGAATTTAATGATTAGCCTGTAAAAATGTTATTTAAACTGTATATATATATATATATATATATATATATATATATATATATATATATATATATATATATATATATATCAGGCCCTTAGGACCAAAAATGTCTATATATGTGAAAACAGACATTTCCCACTCCAGCCCGGAAGTGGAGGAAGCACATACTGGAAGCACATAATGGGGAATTGGAAATGATCAGTCTTGTGATTTTGGAGGTGAATTTAAAACTATGAATCACATATTTAATGAGTGCCCATTGCGTTCTTTTCACGGGGTATTAGCTGGTCTACATTCAAAGGGGAAAAGCGTATATTGAATGGCTTCGAAACCTGGACTTACCTTTGTGACGGAAGGTCAGTATTTAAACACTTAAACATAAGTACTTCGTACTTTATATTTGATCTACTTTGAATATTTTTCAATGTGGTTTTTCTATTTATAATGTTTGCTTTTTGTTTTGGTAGCCACATGACATATATATCTGAAAACTTCATTATGTCAAATAAAGTTGTTCACAGAAAAATCCCAAATTAATGGATTTTGCATCCCTTTCTCTTACAATTCTTATATCAAAAAATTGCGCTTTTCTTACTTAAGATTTAAAATAATCCTCACTCACCATCAGCTTTTCCAATGTAGCCAACTTCTAGTATTACTTTATCTCCAAAATCCTTCTTGGTCTGCTTAGTTTTGTAGCCCTCTGTAAACCATCCCCTTCCTTCATAAATGGTCCCATCTGTTCCAATCATAAAACTGAAAAGATTATAAATCCAGAATATCACATTCTAGATATCTATGCTACCGGATTCTAAGGAGGCTTGTGTTAATTACTATTAATAGTTTAGATGCAGACACAGCTTGCGCACAAGACAAATATGAATTACTACTTGAGTGCAGGATATGGCTTACCTGTGTATTCTTGTTACTAACTGGGTTCGACTTATCTCAGTAAGAACCATTTATTATAGGTCAATAGCCAGTTTTACCTGAATCTCCAACTTAACGTGGAATCCCAACCACGTAGTATTGGTCTGATCTTCAGCTAATTGACAAGCCTGATACTCAATTCCCCTCAAGCCCCTACACAACATCCGGTCCCTGATTACCACCTAACGCGGACACTAAACGACTCTAAGTAGTTTCCAAGTAGTCCACGTAGATGGTAACCATCGAGTGATCTTTGGTAACCAGTAAATTCCTTTTATATTTTAGAAAAACTGAAATCCTACAGTCTAACATTAGTTCAGATAATCGCTATCTCTTTTCTTTTAAGTTTTTTAATATTATTTGTTTTTTGGCTCTGATTTCACTAATACCTGAGATTTTTAATCATAAAAGTTTCTTTTTTTAAAAACAAAAGTTTAAATACATCAAAATAAGTAAGAGAGGTAGACTGGAATCTAGGGTAAAATAAAGCCAAGGAGGACTGGAACGGTGTGGAAGACACTAAAGCCCACCCCTTCAACCAACAAGCAGTTATAAAACCTACGAGCCCGACCTGTGTCTGCAAAGTCGAGTTCTGTGAACAAGTGTTCGTCTCGCCCTGAAGATGGAAAACTGTATTATGGCCGAAACGTCAGCAATGTTTTTACATGATGTATTTTTGACTTGAAAAATAAAAAAAATTAAGAAACGTTCAACAATAATACAAAAATCAAATCACCTGGTGAGATTTGATTCTGTAATTAAAGGACACGCCAATAAGGATTTACATTAGACACATATATCACTTACAAATAAATTGGAAAAGTATTTTTAAATGAGAGTAATACGGTTTAAATCCCTTGTGATTGTGGCTATATATGTTTAAGGTGTAGTCCTATCTGGCTTATTTTTCCATGTGTCTGTCTGCTTTTGTTTTTTGTTTGTTTTTTTTGCTTGTTGTTTTACTTTTGCTTTTTTTTTTTTTAAATCTGCATCTTTGAAGCCCATAATAGCGTTAACTTAAAACTCTACACACATATTAGTATAAAAAATACAAATATTTGAAAATAATTTGAAATAACTACCTACCACTTCCTTTTTCAAAACGGTGGCCTTACTAAGTTTTCTAATCTTAATACCTCCAAAATCCTTAAATTTTATAGTAAATACATAAGAGTAGCAAAACATGGAAAAGGAGTTTATAAACATTTTAACTCCAAGTGTTTTGTGTTACGAAAATAATAACAGAGGATTTAACGTTTTCTGAAAAATGTTCCATCATAGATTAAATAATGTAAACAAGAGCTACAGTTTATATAGAGGCAACTGTTCAAAGCATTAAAAGCTAATAATATGGTTAAGGGTTATAGATTTGTCTTAATGCAGTAGGTTTGATTGATTCAGTGAAAGTTTTGTTCATCTGTAAATATTAAAACCTAAAACATGTCTATCTGTATGTCTGTTTGAACTTTATACATTACCACATCTTGCTTCCGATCGTCACTAGACTTTGGTAGGTTATGTATTTTTTTCCAAGGGAGGGTTCGTATCAATTCCCTGAAACATTGCTTTCTTGGCTTCTAGAGGTCGTAAAATGTATTACTTGGTCTTGTTGTAATCCTTATGACATGTACACCAAGTTATACTTGCCAAGACTTTACTGTCATAAGTGTAAGTAAATGTAGTTCTTTAATTAATTACAATGTACCAATTAAAATTTATTATAAATTGATTTAAATCGATTTAAGATCACTGAAGTTACTTACACGTTTGAAAGTAATTTACTGTAACCATATACGTCATAACGATTATAACAAGTGATTAATTGTACGACCTCTAGAAGTCAAGAAAACATTGTTTCAGGAAATTGGTTCGAACCTTTTTTCCTCGAAAGGAGAGCATTTTTTAATTTATAAACTTATAGAGCACATTCCTATCACCCAAGTATGACGATACATTAACGGGTCTTTTAGTAACAACAGTGAAAACTAGTTGAAATTCCGGTACTTTTTTGTTACAATTTATAAACTGGTAACAAAAAATTAAAATGCATACGTCATACCATAAAATAAAACGAGGTAAACAATGGTGTCATTAGGTTTCACGTAGGCTTCTAATTACCTTAGAAAACAACCTTAAAACTCGGGTGCACATCATTTCTGCGCCGACAGCAATGACTTTATTCTATACATTTCATTAATAGCCAGGTGTTAAATAATATAAATTAAATTTTAACTGTTTAAATAAACTAAGTAATAACAATAGGTTTTAGTATTAGGCAATGGGACTATAAATAGGTTGTGAGTTAAGTGCGGTGAGTATGTCGAGGCCAAAGGCCGAGTTATCACGAGCACAGCGAGGGACACGGTTGGTACACTAAGCGTGCAGGGGTATCCCCTAACTGTAAACTACTATGTGCTGATCCTTACTTCCACTGTATGTCGGGCAGTCTCATTCTGCCCAGGGCCGTTTGCTGTAAATCCTGAAGAATTTCGCAGGCGCTTTCCTTGTCGAAGCTATACTCCGTCTCTGTGAAGGTGGGTCGGATGACTTCTATGGGATGTGTCATGTTCTTTGTCCAGCGGGGGGGTACTGCACCCCATTCCGCGCGGGTTACCATTCCTTCCATTTATGTATATGAATCTACAAAAGCACTGTCATTCGTTAAATGTATTTAGAAAGCATCTTGATGAAATATCATAGAATTTAGGCTTAAGTGGCCGTTGTCATAACTAGAATCTATACTTTCCGGTGACAACCGCGTCAAGGTGCTACGTACATTATTTAAAAAGTAACCAGATGTTTCGCCCATACTGTGTTGTGGCATCCTCAGTGGTAGTCTTAGAGATACCACTGAGGATGCCACATCACAGTATGGGCGAAACGTCTGGTTACTTTGTAAATAATGTACGTAGCACCTTGACGCGGTTGTCACTGGAAAATATAGATTCTAGTTGATGAAATATGTATGTTTTAAGATTCTCTTAGAATTATTATAAAGAAACTAGATTCTGGTTGTTAACTACAGTCTATTATTCAGTAGGTTATGTATCATAATATGCCTTAAAAAAGGCCTAATCTTGAAATGTACTTTTTAAAGAGAGTGTTCCCCAAATCTGCCAAGCATCACTTGGAAGTCGACAGCCCCATAGTATACTACAATAGTACCATTAGAGCTATAAAACCATTAGAGCTATAAAACATTAAGTATTATTTCAACTGTTCGGGCTATGTTTTTCATTATTATTATGCGTTATAATAAACACAATATGGTTATTAAAAGCCTATTCAAGTGGACCATAATTTGATATTATGAGTTTTTTAATTTAAAATCTTCAATAACGACACTTATAGTTTCACATATTTAACTGCAAAATATAAAAATACTGTGCAAAGAAAAACTCATGGTCCACTATAAAAGTTATTCACTTATCAAATTACACTTCTGGTGTTAAGATGCGATCATCATACGTTTCGACTCCTGGAATTAGAACCCATTTTTTATTGTGTGTTTTGTGAAGTGAAATGAGTTTTGGCTTCCCATACCAATGTAATTTTGTGGGTAGGTCAATATTACTTTACGTATATGAGTGGGTGGGTGGTTTAAGAAAGAAGGCTGGACAGTGTTGAACATGTCTCCCCTGATTGTATTAATTAATAGGAACATTTATTTTTATAGTGTACGCTGACACGCTTACAAAGTATTTAGATGAAATTCCAATATGTGCTAGTATATAGATTTATTTAGAGTGTGTATTGTTTTGATTAGTTAAAAAACTATTTTGAAGTGTGCAGATCGCGTGGAGAAATAATCTTTACGGGAAGAATACATCAGTGCTTATTACTGTGCCGTGGGAAATAAAGACTGATCCCTTTAAGTACGGCGTACATGTATGGGTGGGTGGGTGTTGCTTCCACAAAACGCACAAGTCACTGTCACAAAGCTTTGAACAAGAATAGACTCTGTAAGGCCGTATGCCACGATTGGGCTACTTGGTTGGTTGTGGATGACAACTATCAAAATAACCAAACAAAATATCTTTTCAGACACAATCCTTGTTGAAGAACCAATTAAGGAAAAGTATAAATGTTAAATATCGATTCAATTCATTAATTATAATTGAGGATATAAAAACGAATATTCTATTTCTATAAAAACAATTTCTTTAAAACCAAAGCAATTTCTACTGCAGCAAGTTCTACCTAATACTAGAATAGTTTTCAACTAAACAGTTTTGTGGTGAAAATTGACAACTTGGAAGATCAGTTACGTTTGCAATAATAGGTTTTGTAAACTTTCAATAAGACGTTGTTTTGCCATTTACACAAATAATAATGATCAGGAATTGAATTTGTACTCTCTTCGACCAACGAAGCGTCCTTTTAGTTATTTGTCAGTAATATTAAACTATCTTCTCTAGGTACATAGACAATTACACGCTTCTGATCTCTATTTCGAATAGAAATGTGCAAAAATATATTGAGAAATTTATTAAGATAACTCCTTTTTTATTAGGTAAAAGTACGTTCCGTTAGTTAAGCTGGAAGCGAGAAGGCTACACAGTTTAAGTGTGAGAATGTTTGCTTTACCGTCTTTATTTTAAAAATGCTGGTCAGTCAAAAAAAAAAAAAAAAAAGATAGAAAAAATTTGTTAAATGACAAATAATAATAAAGTATTTTATTTTATTACTATTTTATAAAAATGTTTAATAGGTTTGATGTGGGTATAGGCAAAGTTTATATATATATATATATATATATATATATATATATATATATATATATATACGGTATTGCATAAGAAGGATACATTTTATTTAATAAATGTTCCGACTTGACTTGAGCGCGTTTAGTGGTATTCGAGTGAAGCTCTACTTGTTGTGGTAAAAATCCGTTTGAAAAGTCTTGTTTGACTGATTCAAACAATAATACGATAGAAAAATACACAACAATGTGATAAAAAAGTATGTATAAACAATAGGAAACATAAGTGCAAAAAAACTATATAATAAATAAGAAAGTCCACGATATTTATTCACACTCAAATTCAAAATCTCAAACAAGTAGGTTTAAAAATGCACTGAACATGACAACATGCAAGACGTAAAGGCGTTGCTATGGTTACGGCTGGTTTACATCGTCACGCCATCGGTCGTAGCATTCCCAAACTCCTCGTAGTTCCAGTATTTACTGTAAGAGCGCTCTAAAGTCAAGTCGGGACATTAAATAAAAAAAGAATAAAATAATATTTTTAAACTTTTTACTTACAAACTTCCTTCCTAATGTTATCAACTAATAATAGCAGCTTAGAAAAAAATATTGCCTTTTCCTGTTTCTACAAACACAGTTACACAACAACATATACGAGATAATATTTCAAATACTATCGTTGCTAATGGTTATGTTCGATATCTATCTATTGATATGATCCACTGTATTACATTATTTATGTGCACTGGTTATCTTACAATGAGTTTAGATTCAGTTATTTGGATTAGACAAAGTTAGTACTGAACAACAAGCAATCAATTGGAGAATTGTCAAGTTTTAAATGGAACAAATAACTAATAAGTTTGTTTTGTTTTCCGTTTTTCGACAAAGTTCCCAATTGTCCCATAACTCCCGCTATCCAAAGATAACCAAAAATCATGTTTCGGGTTCAACCATCATAAAACCGAACGATCCTGTTTTAACTAAAGTGTAATTTTTATGGTTTGGTTCAATCGAATTAATATTTTGATACGATAAAGAAGTACGACGAGGAATTTAACTTTTTTTACGAAGAACCCATGTTCATGTCGGCACTGGTGACTCTGTGCTGTAATCCAGCTACTAGAGGACAAAGTGTTGAGGTGATTGTAGGTGATAGGTTGGTTCTATGCTCGGTCCTCTTAATACCATAGCGTCCACTCAATGGTTGTCATCGATGTATACACTACTAGAGAAGTCTGGGGTGTCCATGTTGGATGGTAGTCAAGGGTTTGGATTTTGAGTAGGGAAGAGAACTGTGTTAGGCTTGTCAGTTAGCTGAAAATCAGACCAACACTACGTGGTACGGATTCCACGAGGTCTCTGAGTTGGCCTGGGTATTGGGCCTATTCAGAAATAGCTCTTTCTGAGGAACAGTCGACCTTAGTTAGTAACAATGACTACACACATACATCTACACTCATCACATTCATCACTCCTCATATACGCCCATATCTTGATAATTGAATAATTGCAATACCATACTATGTTTATGTAACAGGGTCAATTTACAGTAAATTATTTTTATTCCTAAATGGTTCAGTAACATCAGCAACTTAATGTATTGTGAACAGAACAAAATTGAATGTATAAAGTAAAATATTTGTATAAATTATTCTTATATAATTACAAACCTTGAAGTAGTGATGTTTGCGTACCAAGGGTTAATGGTTGTGTGAAAAGTGGTTCATCGAAAATTTGTTTAAATAAGTGGACCGTCCATTAATGTGTAAAATAATGGGCCGTTCATTACGTTATGGAAAAATGTATTTTAACATACACAAGTGTTATTCTAACGTATGAAAATGTTGGTTATCTATAATTTTGTAAAAAAATTAGGCCATCTATTATTGTGGGAAATGTTGAGGTATCCATGGTTTGGTAAGAGGCTAGAGCCAAAAAATTAACGAAAGTCCCCTTTTTTCAAATTAACCTGTGCGAATCATGGACCGTACGTATAGTTAATGGATTAAGTCAGTAAGATACAATATGCCTAGAAGCTGATGTGAGCTAGCAAGCGAAAATTAATTTCTTTTTAGTTTGACAAATAAAATGATCATGTAGTTTTAATGTTCAAAGCAGACAAATGTGCTAAACTAAACAAATTACATTAATTTAGGTATTTTTTTAAATTTCCATTTATACCAATGTAGATCAAATTGTATGAATTATTCTTTAGAAAAAGTAATGTGGTAAAAATTTAAACTTTTTAGTTAAAATTGTAAAAAAAATAACGCAGACTTTTCAAAAATTACAAGGCTGTTTTGAGAGATACGCATTTCTTGCACGCTACTTTAGAATTACTAACTCATAAACGACTGATAATGTTGAAATTAAACAATCAAAGCTATGAAAAAAGGGGAATTTTAACCATTATGTCCATAACAAATCAACAATATTAAAAATCAACAGTTGTAAAAATATGTGAGACATATGATATCATTAGGATAATAATGTGGATTACGTACTACTAAAAATCAACATAAAACATGCCAGAGAAAATGTTAAAAGGGGTACAAATAAAAACTGTTATAAGACTAATTAAAACAATAATGGTGGAATGTACACTAGTGAGTCTACGAGTATTTTGATTTGGAATTGCTCAGTTGAAATTTCCTTTTTTTGATAAATAGTGTTTTTGATAATATGTGTAGATGAATACCATTGTATATATGTAGGTGGGGTGGGGTGGGGGTTTCAAGAACACCTATTATTACAAGTCGATAATCTCCATTTAATGGCAGATTAAGGGGGTACTAACTTTTTTATGAAAAATTACTTTAAATATTTTGTATACCCAAGAAAGTAATGGAGTTTAACCAGTAGGTGTATGTATGTACTAAATTGTATCTTTAGATAAAAAAAGTTTTATAATTTTTTATTTTTACACTTTTTCTTTCTGAAGTTTGACATATTACAACAAACAAGTAATACTTCCACATTTATGTATTTCCTCCACAAGTTATATTGTAGCCTACTCTTCCTGAATCCTGTAACAGGAGAGCCTATAGTAATTAGCTCCTTGGGGATGCATTCAGAATCATGAACCTCTAACGGTCTTGTCGGGAAATTTTAAATAATTGAACTAATGAATGTTTTGCCTCTTTGAACTACACACGTTTGCGTTTTTTTAATGAATCATTTGGTATTGTTGCAAACAATATTATTTTTTTTAATGAAACAATTTAATAGTATTATGAAAAGTATTGTTAAGTATCCTAAGATTGTGGCGGCTTCTGCAATCAATATTTAAATAAACAATTAAGTTTATACTAAACACGTTTTATATTAATTATTAGTATGAACTTTAATTTGTTTGTTATGTTATCCCAGTATCTATCTACTCTGGAAGTTGTCCTAAAATCAATCATATTGAACCAAATAAACAATATTGCATTTTTGAAAGTTTATTAGATGTTGTTTCAAAATTAAGAGGAGACAACTGAAAACTAATTTTTATTTATTTTTCAAATACGTTTTGAGTTTAAACCCAAAATAGCTTATAGTCGTCAGAAATTGTAATTTTAGAATTGGAAAGATATAGTCAAATGATACCCAAATTATAAAATAGGATGCCGTTTCTTGAAAAAAGCTAAAAGTGTATTCATACTTTATATATGACATGGTTTTAAAGCTTTAAAAACAATATCCCTATTTAAAAAGCCAAAATACCAATAAGTAGGCCTATGTCTAAAACTTTTTCAGGTTGTTGTAAGAATAGTATGCCTACAATGTTCTAAGCCGGCTATAAATTTACTAATAGTAATTCATTTAATTAAAACATATCAAGCTAAGATCCGGTTGACTGCTGGTAGAAAATTTGCAGTACAAGTGAAAATATATCGCACGTCAGGAAGTGACGGGGGAGGAGAGACCCCAGACTTATTGGGAGAGAAGACACTGAACTGTAAGAATATGGCCATATTTTTGTGGTGTATATTCTTAAATAAATCCCCTTTTATTTTGGCTTTGTAGTATTAATTGAAATTATTAATTAAAATAATTAGAATAAATTAAGAAATTATTAGATTATGTGTTTAAGTAATCCCTTGTACCATGTATTATTGGATTAAATGATGGATTTTCCCATAACTCGATGCATCAGAGGAAAATTTTATTTAAAGTAACTATAATATTAAAAAATAATACTGGCTGTTTTAAATGTATATTTTACTGGTTTATTGATTTAAAATACACCCAACTTTTGGCCACAACGTGTTGTAAAGTGTTGAAAGATATTTATTTATTACTTTATTTAATTGGTTATTACTTAACTCGAAATTACTAATTGATAATGAAACATATTTACCGATTCAAGGTGAAATAGTTGAATGAAATTCTAAAACTACGAAATAGATTTAAAGTAACTTGAACATAAAATGAACTTCTTTCCTTTAGCACTTAGAAAACACCAATAATAAACTTTAATTATTCTTCGTAAAATCTTATTTACTTACTCATCATGAACGTACATAAAAAAGGTATTTAAGAATTAAAAAGTAATTAGATATAGCAAAAAATTACTTTGTAAACAAGTTAAAAAATAATTTCGGATGTTTTCTATTAATATTGAATATGCCTAAGAAATTAAACATCCTAATGGGCCTGAAATATACAAAAAAAATTACAAAACATAAAAAGAGTACATATTATGGAAATACGTTCAAATTATTGTAAAACTACCTAAAGAAGAATATTCATGCAGTATTACCAGTCAATTCTCATTCGTTCTCCGTTTATTAATTATATTTAATATTAAGATTAATAGCTTTAGCATTACTGTTTTGTTGGCACTAGTGGTGCATTGCTGTAAACCAGCTAATTGGGGCGAAGTGTTGTGGAGATTGTAGGCGATATTTTCTATACTCGTTCCTCTTATTACCGACATGGCTCCCGCTCAATGGTTGCCATTGACGTGGACACTACTAGAGAATTCTGGGGTGTCCATGTTGGGTGGTAGTCAGTGTCCGGATGTTGTGTAGGGGAGAGAACTGAGTATCGTGCTTGTCAATCAGCTGAAAATCAGACCAATACTATGTGGTTTGGATTCCACGTAAATCAGTTGGTCCCATAGTTAACCTGGCTATTTGGCTACTAAAAATGGCCCTTTTCTGAAGAACAGTATAACTCAGTTAGTAACCAGACTACACAGGTCATCCACATTCATCCAACAATCATGTAATCATTCATATTCGTCTTTAAATACGGCCAAAGTTGTGTCAATGTCTCATTGGTAAGAATAATAAGTTGTTATTTAATAATAATATTAAGTAAGTTAATCTAAAGTATGTCTGTGAAAAACAAAAAACAACGACTTATTGTTGTACTGGAAGACATTAAAAATAACGCCATACCACCTACAATGACGTAAGAACAAAGGTGAAAAGAATATTTGATCAATTAAAAAAAAACCAAATTTATCATACCATTTCGATGTTCATCAACTTAATTATTAAAAATGTATTATTATTAAAAAGTTATTACCACTTCCGTCTGAGTTAAGATTATGCAATTGTAAACGTTTTGTTTTACCTAAGATGATTCAGCACGTTCTACTTACCCCTAAGGATGACCATAAAGATAAAGAAAACTGTAAAATACGTAAATAGGAGCTTTGTCTGGTCGGAAGTGAACAGTAACTACCGTTTTATGGTCTGCTCAGCATTGCGTGTGAGGTGGAAGTAAACATGACTTAAGTTGAAGGACGAGAGGGGAAGGGTGTAAGCATGACGTCACAAACAGTGGGTAACTCTCAATACGTGATCATGTAATCAATTATATGAGCTGGGCATTTTTTATAATATTTTCATAGTCTACTAAAAATTAAAAAAAAATGAGTCCAAACACGGAAGGGATGTAGTATTTTTATATTTATTAGTTTATAAGGCATTCCTTTCATTTTTGGACTCGATTTTTCTTTGCATATTATTTTTTAATATATAATTAAAATATTTTAATACCTAAGAACCTCATTTGAAAAGCAAAAAGTGTAGTAGAATGTCCACTGGTTCGCTATACTTCTTTTAATTAATGTCCCGACTTGACACGAGTGCGCATAGTGGCTTTTCAGTGTAGCACTGACATCCGGTGTTGCCAATAGTATTGCGTTTAACATACGACAGTAATTAAAAATATTCCGTTTCAAACAATAATACAATGGAATGTAAAAATAGTTAGATAAGAACACTCTATAAATAGACAATAAAAAAGTCCACGATTATAGATCGCTTACTCACATACAATTTCAAAATATCAATCAAGTAGGTTATAAAACAACTTCACTCAAAGAAATGAAACGTGGCAACAATGCAAGACATAAAGCAGTTGCTATGGTTGCAAGTTGGCTTACATCGTCACGCCATTGGTTGTACCATTCCCAAACTCCTCGTAGTTCCAGTATTAGCTGTAAGAGCGCTCTGAAGTCGAGTTGGGTCGTTCAAAAAATAAATTATAATTAGGGGTAGTCGTAAGGAGAGGTTAATTGCCCTACCCTCATGTGTGGTATTAAGAGTCTAAAATCCGCTAACGTCCATGGGATGGACTATCCACTATTATCAGACCTGTCAGAGATCACAAATGGTAATACAGTAGGCTATAGCTAAATTACTAAATAGTTTTTCAATATAACCAAAACAAGAAATATAGATTACTGTTTGGTAACATTTTAGAAAGTTTAATTACCTATAAAAAACATCCATTGAGAGGCAACGTTGATAAAGTCACTCTGCGAAGTGATGTATTTGCACAGCATCAGGCAGAGGAAATATTTCGCACCGGGGGGGGGGGGCGCACTTTGTGGTGTTTTACGGCCTTTCAACCCTCCCTAATTTATTATTCTGGGAAACCAACTAACGGTTACATTGTTATTTTGGGAAAACATCCTTCCTGTAACGGTTACTTCAATATCATTACTGGACGTAAAAATGTTTATAAAATATTGATAAAGTATTGTTTATAATATAGATTTAATAAAAAAGAGCTGATACACATAGAATGATGGTTTGTAAAAAAGTTTACTTTTCTATTTTTGTGTGTTTTATTTCTAAAATATTATGATATGCAATTAACACCTCTGATTTTTTAACGTTTCGTGTAACTTTTTCGAGTTGTTTAAAAACATATTCCTACAAAAAATATGCTTATTTATATATCAGTATTTATTTTGCAGCATTGGCTATGTTGTCTTGCAAAAAATTGCATTTACTTTTTATTATTTTGTTCTTTTTTTATACTTACTTTCGAAATACAAGTGATGTAAAATTTTTACTTAAACACATCCCCAGCTCAGCATTTAATCTCAAAGCCTGCGTCAATTTCTATCAAATAAAAAAAACTTCAAGAAAGTATAATTTATGGTTAAAAAATACAAAGGCCATTTCCTTGAGGGTCTACAAAATACTTTAAAATTTATTCTGGCTAGTCTTTTGTATTTTAGGCAGGTCTCCAAAAGGTTACGTAACTTTTATACTTTTTTTACTTCAAGTCCACTTCTCACTAATTACTTAAATAAACAACCAGATGAACTTAAACAAATGGAGCTAGTCTAAAAGGTTAATTAAAATCAGGATTGGAATGGCCATTGATATCAATTAATTGAACAATACCAAATTATAATGAATAATAAAATTTTAATTACTTACATCTGTGCAAAAATTAAAACAACGTATAAAGATAGTTCTCTATATTTTGATTGTGTTGAGACTTCAATTATTGTTGTGTTGTTGATGTTAATGTATTGTTACTCATGTTTTAACTTGTTGAAACTAGTACTCATTGTTAATTATTTTTTGTTATTGTATTTTATATAAATGTCCTTAGTAAATTAATTAATCATGTTTTACTGGTCATTATTTTATTTTCGTTATGCTTGATTGCTATTTTTTCCGATATATTGTGTAGGTAAGTTTGCTGAACATGTTCTCTGTAACTTCTTGAAATGTAGACGTGTATTATCAAACTTAATTATTATACTTTAGCTCTTAGTTTGCAGGATTGTATAGTGTATATAATACAAATAATAGTATATGTTTGGTTTCCATCTCGAAGTGCTCATAACTATTTATTACTACGGGACTCCCCTGCACGCTTCGTGTGCCAAACCTGACTCCTCGGCCTGTGACTTTTGACTACAAATAATAGTAGATTAACTGTACCATCACAATAATACATTTATTTACAGTATCTCACTCACATTAAATGTGTTGCTACCTATTCAATAGTATAAATACCCAATGGTACTACTTAGCCTATTTCAAACGTGTTAATTTCATTTGTTTTTTTTTAACAGTTTAATTAAATAAATGAAATGAATTAATGAAATTAATGAATTAAATAAATTAAATAACTGCATCATACTACCATTGAAACCTTCAAGTCCAGTATAGCGAAGCCTTGCAAACGAATGTGAATAAAACCATGCTTACAACCTTCCCTGGTTTAATATTACGAAAAACCTAACACTCTTAATATTAAAAACATTTTTTTTACATTCCAACATATGTTAAAACCTTTTGGAAATCATTATTTACATTTGAACAGATGTTACTTTTCGATTCATTTAAATATCCCTCCATGATATTCTTACAGCCGAAAAATGTACTTTGATGGCTTCCCATACTTTTCAAGGTAAAAATATTGAAGTATTAAGATCATATTGCACAACTACGAACAGCAAAAAATTGTTTGACACCTCAACTATTTAAATTGGCGAAGAAACAAGGGAGGAATTCCGTTGATAAAAAATGGGTTCACGCATTTTAAATCAGGATGTTAAGTGTTAAAATGGTGTAAACCGTAAAAAGATTATGTAAACGAAAACAGTTTAACACCAAGGTAAACGTCGTGCTAAAGGGTAGTTTACTTCGGTATAAATAGTTTATTTCCAGTTTATTACAGCAGTTTAGCTATTTTATGACTGAGATTGCAGAAATATAACAGAAGAGTATAATAAAGAGATTGTAAGATGAAATATCTTCAAGGTGTTATGACTTTCACAACGTATGTGATTTTCACAAAGTGGGTGATTTTCCATTGTATAATGTGGTGGGTGTTGGGCCCGTCAAGTGTTGTGTGTCAATAGGCTGAGGTTTAATGAAGAATAAAGTCGATTACTTTGAAAAAAAACAACATCATAATCAAATACACGCAAGCTTTTCAAAAGTTATGCACTATTTAGATGTTTGAATTCTTTTTACAATTTATTATGCTATCAATACTATTCGATACACATTTATTTGAAAATGCTAAACGTTTTCTAATAATTATGAATCACATATAAGAATCAGATGATTCGTTTAATTATGTATTTATTTTAATTAAATTGTATTGAACAGGTTAACTGTAATTGACCAACAATTCTGTATTTAGCACTAAAGAACAATGCATTGCTAACACAATGTCTTAGCACTTTGATAAGGTTTAATATAACGAACGTAACTTGCTTACATAGAACTTGGTAGATTACGTTTTTCTATCAGTAAAACATCCAGTTGGAAAAGACAAAACCTCAGCAGGGTTCCAACCAATCTGCAAATATCACAATAGAAGAATGGGGGAGATCTGAATACTCGGCTGGGGTCTCTATGATTTGTCGGAGGGTGGAATATGGAATCATGTCTGTCGGTACTTCGGATTAGGTAGGATCAGAAAGGGGATGCTTTCCCAAATGGAACCGCAGAGTAAGAGAAATGAGAACAGCACTTTTATTTCATTCGTGTGTTATGAAAAATATCAGAAACATTTTCATTTGCAGCATTACAAAAGATACTGTTATATTTATTTTAAAAAAGTAATAAAATATACAAGAAGTAGCATTTTACTTTTACCGCCTAACCAAAATACACCTTCTAATTCTAATATAACATGTTTCCTTCAAATAGTATTATGTTATTAAAATAGCATTTCACAATTACTATCGTAGTTTTATAGAATAGCTGTATATTATTTCAAAATAAAGTATACAGGAAATAAACTATTAATCTGACAAAGTAATTACATCTTTTCTTAAGTAAAGGAAGGATTTTAGGTACCCACGAAGTTTTACGATCACATCCACTTCACTCTACGTATCCATGAAGTTACATGATCCCTTCAAGATCAATCTACATACCCACAAAACTTTACGATTCCATCCACTTCACTCTACGTACCAATGAAGTTACATGATCCCTTCAAGTTCAATCTACTACGTACCCACAAAAATATACGATCCCATCCACTTCACTCTACGTACTCATGAAGTTACATGATCCCTTCAAGTTCATTCTGTATAGCTACAAAATTGTACGATCCCATCCACTTCACTTTACGTACTCATGAAGTTACATGATCCCTTTAAGTTCATTCTATGTAGCAACAAAATCGTACGATCCCATTCACTTCAATCTACGTACCCATGAAGTTACACGATCCCTTCAAGTTCAATCTACGTACCCACAAAACTTTACGATTCCATCCACTTCACACTACGTACTCATGAAGTTACACGATCCCTTCAAGTTCAATCTACGTACCCACAAAACTTTACGATTCCATCCACTTCACTCTACGTACTCATGAAGTTACATGATCCCTTCAAGTTCATTCTATATAGCTAAAAAATTGTACGATCCCATCCACTTCACTTTACGTACTCATGAAGTTACATGATCCCTTTAAGTTCATTCTATGTAGCTACAAAATCGTACGATCCCATCCACTTCATTCTACATACCCATGAAGTTACACGATCCCTTCAAGTTCAATCTACGTACCCACAAAACTTTAGGATTCCATCCACTTCACACTACGTACCCATGAAGTATAAAATGCCTTCAAGTTCAATCTGAGTATCCAGAAAGATATATAACAGTTACCACTTCACACTAAGCACTCTGGACGTTAACTCAAAGTTACCACTTCATTCTACTCCCCACAAACTGATATGAACTCTGCCACTTCACTGTTTAAACCTACCTACCATTTCAAAAGGTACTTCTCCCTTCTCATGGACATTACTCCTGGCGGACTTTCCCACCATATCCTTTCTGTGTTGATAATAACTTTAAAAATATGGCACTTTTTTTTATTCACTTGCCAGTTCACATGGACCTACAGATCTATTGAACTTTATTCAACGAGTGAAGTACCGACCGTTGGCTCAGTCTAAGGATTCAAACCTTAGACCATGCCCTTCACAGTCCGAAGCCTTAGACACTGAGCCCTTTTTTCTTTTTTTTTCTATTTGAGTGTAGTTTTCTTTTTAATTCATATTTTACTTAAGTATTTCTATATTTTACTACACACGTTTGAAGACAAAAAAAATTATATACTATGTAAATATTACCAAATCTGAGTAAAATGTCTATTAAATGAAATCTCGTGTGGAAATGTATAATTAGGAAACTCTCTGAGATAGGTGTATTTTCCATATAACCCTGTGATAAAAACTTTATAAAGTAAACTAAGAAAATTGACATATAGAACAAATTCAATGAGTCAGGCTAGACAGGGTCTGTTACGACTCAATTGCGAAAGTTCACGTTGTAATGGGTGATAAATTCTGGTTTACGACCGCAACCAGACTTGCTTTGAAAATTCTATTTCTCGGTATCTTAACTAACTGAGTCAGTGTATTCTAGAAAAGACAATTTTATAATGTGTTGATTTAACCAGCATTTATGTAGGAGTTCTGGTTCCAATTTGGTGTTTTGTAAACTAAATTTACTGCATGAACTGTGTTTGGTGATATCCGAATGTTGTACGTATACAGAGAAAACCCATTTTTTCAAAATCATTAAGAATTGAAGTTTAAAAAAAATGTATCACAATTATATATGTAGTAGTGGTGAAATTAACACTAGCCCCTACTGACCATCAAGCCTACCCACCCACCTTACGGGCATTCAGAAATGTGAATAATTTGGTAGACCTCCTACACGCTCAACGTATATCATGAGCCTTTGTGGATTGACATTGCTACTCTTATAATACAACATTCATGAATATTGACCACCAGTCTACCCACTCTACACAACATACGTATTGGACACCATGATCCGATGTCGTTATAACTTCTTGGAGGACCCCTAACCTCTCGTACCAAGAGATTTTGCCATGTGCGTTGGATAGATATGATTTATTTACAGCAATCGCCATTTCATAAAACATTTACACCTTTACCAGCATAGCTGATTTAACTAAGAAAATACAGCAATAATATTATATTAACAGAATTAGACGTTAAATCGAAATAGTTTGAAAATATGCCATTAATTTATAAGGAAAAAGAAAATAGAAAAGACTTAACATAACCATCAGTGCATAACAGTAAGACTATCAACAAAACTATAGTATTAGACTTAAATACTAAATATAAGTATAAACAACAATAGTAAACCATAAGCTGGAATAGATATGCCTTACCATTATAGCAACATACAAGAAATTAAAAATTTATATTAAAATCAACAGAACTAAAATACATGGCAAGGCTATACATAGGTAACTCTCGTGCAATTAATATCAAAACTGACCACTGATAAAATTATGTATTACATAAATGAATAACAAAATTTTTATATAGATTCAACATAAATTTATATACAAAAAATTAAAATAAATGTTAATAAAGTAAGCCCAACAACAAACTTTAATATAAATAGCAAAATTATTGTTGTTCAACACCAATAAATTATGCTTAGAGTAACAAACATGCAAGATCAACGAATATTAACAAACTAACAAAAAGATGTTAGAATAACTAAACAGTTACAATATATAAGCAAAGCCAATAAGGGTCAATATTTGGTTCTCATTACACTCTTAGAAAGCAGGTCTCCTACATGATCGTAGGTTGTCACCAAAGAAATCATGAGGAGTTACCCGACCATATGAGGGTTTAGGAGTAGTGCTGTGAAGTCCTATCAACTTGGATGAGGGGTGTTCCACGAGGTATATGGATGTCAGTCAAGTGGAGGAGCTCTGGACAATCCACAAGGTTATTAAAAATTGTGAAGAAGAAGATTAGATCAAGAGCTTTGTGAATGTTCTCCATTTCCTCAATTTCTACAGGTTGAGTTTTAAGGCAGTTATACCCTACCTTGTTTCTATTGTTTATAAAAGATATTCGTTTTGAAAATGCCATTAAATTAGCTAACATTACATTTAGATTGTTAAACACCATTAAGGTTCACTTGGGGTCCAAGATCTAGGAGTTAACTTCACTATTTTAAAAGGGGTCAAGTGAAATGTCATTTAACACTGCCATTTCAATATGAGAACGGTTGTGCAATCAGAAACTAAAAACGATGTGCCATTATTTATTTTTTAATTGTTTTGTTATTTTATTTAATTCGCCATCTTCTATGTATTTAATTAATTACAACTGATTTGTCATGGCCAAAACAAATCAGATTAGGGTGCTTTAGGGGACATAGCCGTTTTATTTAGGAAAATACGTATGCGATGGCCAATTCATTAAAGTAACAAAATATTTAATAGCTAAATAATGGCATACTACATTTAAATTCTGATTGCACTATCTATTTATTTTTATTTTTTATTTATTCATAAGACGCCGATTTGTTTGTACAATTCAAAAGTGCAAACCTGAGGTCAAAAGTATGACCCAGTCAATAATTAAACTGAAGATACAGCCACTCAAATAATTTAATATTATATTAATAATTCTTTTTAGTTATACGGCTTTTTAGTTTATCCCTATTTGAGGTCCCTGTTGTTGAGTATGTCATTGATTGTTAACAGTCGTAATGAAAGACTGCGCTCTAAAAATAGCTTTTTTATTTTAAAAAACTAACAATAAGAACAATTTTTAAAACATTTTTGACGGTAAGTATATCCTAAAAATGGGTTTAAAAAATTATTATAATAATCTTTTAATTATTTTTGTGAAAATTAATTATTACTTTCTCATATTATGTCAGTTAAATTACAGCTGTGTGCAGCAATAAATAATATCTATCTTATCTTTGTTCTTGAGAAGCATTATATGACATATAATTCTTAGAGGGGCTCTACTTTCTACCGGATCATCCTTTTAACCTCAGATATGCACTTTTGGGTTGTACAAAGAAAGTGAAGTATAACTCGAGGTAGTCTTACATTTAAAATTGTCTAGACTTCTTTCATGGGCTATCATCTGATGATGCGAAAAACAAATTAAAATATGTTTAAATATTTGGTATAGGGACATGTAAATAGATACGTTATAGTTACATTTCTTTGAATAGTTTGAAAATAATTAAATATATTCCAGAATGTTGCCCAACTTTGTATTGCGTGTAATATCTAGATATCGAGTACCACATCTCACCCCATAAACCTCATAAAACATTTGAATCTGGTCAATAATTTAGCAATGGTGAGTCTGGGGAGGTAATGTATGGGTGGGTACTTATTAATCCGTTCATCTTATTATCATACCATCGATTTTATATTCATATAATCAAGGTTCTATTATATTCTATTATAATATTATATTTAATTATAGTCCTAACAAACAAATATTTCCCTATTTATTTTTGTTATTCTTCATTACTCATTTATTAAGACGTTGATCGTAGAGTTATGGACGATTATGAGGGGCGAATGAATGTGATGAGTGTAGATAAACGAGTGTAGTCATTGTTACTAACTAATATTGACTGTCCCTTAGAAGGAGCCATTAATTAATAGCCCAATAGCTTGGAAAACTAATTGGTCTAGTTTTATGAATAATCCGAACCACGTAGTTTTATCTGATTTTCAGCTAACTGGAAAGCCTGCTTCTCGGTGTTCTTCCCTACACAACATCTGAAAGGTGACTACCACCTAACATGGACACACAGAATTCATTATTATGTCCAAGCTGATGACAACCTTTGAGCGGACGTCATGTCAGTACAGTATTAAGAGAAAACGGATATTTAGCTTTTGATAGTATTGTAACGTTTACTCCAAATATTTTGTAAGCAATTTCAAATATTAAAATGTAATTTACGCAGAAAATCTGTAGTTGATATATATGGTTCTTTCCAAAAGTAAAATGTTATATTTTTTAAACGTAAATTGGTCCAGTAGGTGTATTTTATTTCTATGAATGGCGTTGTTACATTTGTTCAGCCCAGTGTATCCGACATATCCAGTCGGTGAGTTATAATGATTGCTCTGTGTTCTCTATGTATTTGATGTGGCTTCGTGTCCCAGGAACCAAGAGGAATGGCCAGCAAAGGATGTTACACCGTGTTTTTTTTTTTTTTTTTTTTTTTTTTTTTTAATTTAAAACATCCGTAAAATAAAACGCTTTGTTAATTAACATCGATAAAAAAAGATCAGATTTTTTTTAATAGCATTGAATATGTTTCTCTAATTGTTTCTCTAAAATGATTCAAATGTTTTAATCATTTTATTTTTAACATTTAAAAACAAAATAAGTTAATATTTTATTTTATTTCTACTAGTTAATAATTTATTTTTAGTAGGTATTTTTAACCAGACATAGTTTTAGTTTTATTTAAAATAATATTTTGTTAGTTATCTTAATACTTTACGTATGAGCAAAAGCATAAGAAGGAGTTATACAACTTAACACGAATTTAATGTAATTTACATTTAATTAAATTTTCATAGTTTTTTCGTCCACATACCATGTTTTACAAGAGTAGAGGTAAATAACGGATTGTTTGCATATTGAATTTTTGGAGGTATTTTATCTAATAGACAAGAAAATTAGCTACTCCTGATTTTTATCTTTAACTAGCTTTAAATATTCTCAGGGATCAAATCGGTTACGAAATTAAAGGAATAAAGATCAAATCCTTCATTCTTATATCAAATAAAATCTTGGCCATTAAGATGTTTTGGTTGAAACTAAAACTGTTTTGTAATTTCCCTGCATGCAGTTTACAATATTGTGGAACACTGTAACACACATAAAAACAGACAATAATACCACAGTCGGCGTAGTGGCGCAGTGTTGTAACCCAGCTATTTGTGACAACTGTTAGATTGTAGGCGATAGGATTTTTGCTCTGTCCTTTTAATACCATCATTACCTCCGCTCAATGGTTGCTATCGACGTAGACACTACTAGATAAGTCTGGGGTGTCCGTGTTGAGTAGTAGTCAAGGTCCGAATTTTATGCAGGGAAGACAAATGTGTATCAATTAGATGAAAACCAGACCAATACTAAGTGGTGCGGATTCCACTCAAAGCTGTAGGTCCCTTACTTGCCCTGGCTAGTGGGATATCAACTAATGGCCCCCTCTGAGCACAAGTTTAACTCAGTAACAACAACATTCATCCTACAGTAATATTAAAATTCATGTTCACTTTAAAATAGGCTCAAAGTTTATTTGATGGCACATATTTGAGAATGTACTGTTTACTTTCAAGTATATTTCAGAGGAACGTCGCCGATATAGTGACTCAGCTGACAACGTGAACTAATATCTCCAAAGGAAGCTATCCTGGATGGTCACATAAAGTGAATTTATTGCCCATTTCAACGGGAACTTTCTGGATTGCGAACTAATAGACTCTTTATAATCTTACCCATTGACTTTTTTTCTATTTCTCTTCAGAAAAATTTTTCAAACTCAAATATGTTCACCTGTTCTTTAATGGATTGATTTACATATTCAAAAATTGTTTTTAAAAATTATAAAGTTAAAGAATGTCTTATTTTACTACGTGAAGTAGGGGCTAAGAAGCCCTCTATAACACAATCTGGGCAGGAACAACCTAAGGGTGACATCCAAACCTAAAGGTGCCAGACAGGTGGACTTCATTCAACGAAGGGATCACTCAGATGGTCACCCATCCAAAGTACAGCCACGCTCGAAGTTACTGTAATTATTTACCTTAACAACCCCGCCCAGTTCACTTGTAATATTTCCATGAGTTCTTGAATATATTTCGTGGAATGAACGTCAGTATGATGTTCTAATTACATTTTGATAACTGTAGGTGAACGAGTGTGGTCATTGGTACTAACTAAGCATGACTTATAATTAAAAGAGCAATTTATTGATATCACAATATCTATGGCAAATTAGGGACCTACACAATACCACGTGGATTCCGAAGCACGTAGTATTTGTTTGATTTTCAGTTAAATGACATGATACCCTTTCCTACATAGTATCCGGACTCTGACTACCACCCAACATGGACATTCCAAACTTCTCTAGTAGTGTCCATGTCGATGGTGACCCTGTACCATTATTAAGAGGACTAAGCATGTACCATATCGCCAACAAATCCTCAATTCTTTGTCCCCAAGTAGCTGGGTTATAGCAGTGCACCACTAGTGCCGACTTTTATCTGAAACTGTCTATGAGTTACGTTATAGTAATGAAATTTCCGTAAATTTTATGGTAATTTTAAATCAGTATTAAATTTATAATTTGAAACAAACGTATAAATAATCTTAATGATATATATATATATATATATATATATATATATATATATATATATATATATATATATATCAGATTATCACATTTTCACCCAGTTTATTTTTACAAACTATTCTTTCTACTATAAAAAGGGTTGTGAAGTGCAGTCAGGACAGGAAGTTTGGCAATCTAACTTTTAATCACAGTGACTCTGAGGAAACTTTGTGGCTATGAAGTTTCTTTTTATCGAAGCACCAAACAGATTATTCCCACAAGAAATTGATTTATAAAATGTATTGCTTCTTTTTTACAAATACTCTTTCCGTTCATTTCTACTCAATTATAAAAATTATAATGTAATGTTAAGCTGTACCATATTTGAAAAACTTATTTTTCTATTAGGTTTTTAATTTATTATTATTTTTTTTTAGGTAAGGAAGATCCTTAACGCCAGCTGATAACGGTAAGTAAGGAGTTCAACGTTGTATAATTGTGTGGGACTGTGGAAGGTCTGTCAACGTCATTCTTGTGGGTGGTCAAGATGTTCAGGAAGCATGGTGGGTGCACTACTAGAGAACTATGGGGTGTCCGTGTTGGGTGGTATCCAGGAGCCAGATGTGCAGGGAGATAAGGGAGTATCAGAGTTGTCAGTTAGCTGAAAATCAGACGAATAACACGTGGTTCGGATCCCATGTAAAGCTGATGGTCCCTTATTAATAGCCTGGGTATTGGGCTATTAATAAAGGGCTCTTTATCAGGGATAAGCCAAGCTTAGTTATAATCATTACATTTTTTCAACTACACTTATCACAAGCAGTGTCCGCTCATATTCGCCAATATCTCCTAGATCGACGTCATAGATATGAATAATTAAATGGAATATATTGCGGATATAAAGACTTATATGAATATCTAAAATAGGTAAGACCTGAAGGTAATATATGTATAATAATATGTATATGTTTATTACGAATATTGAGAGTTATATGAACGTATAATTGTAAAAAAAAATGTCAAAGGATGAATGTACATTTATATGTTAACAGTTATACTAACATACTTAAGTAAGGTGTTAAGATATATATATATATATATATATATATATATATATATATATATATATATATATATATATATATATATATATTTCGAGAATAATAAAAGCTCTATAATAATAATACTTTATTTATATCGATTTATGTATAAATTGTATAGCCTATAAAAAAATATAAAGTACATTAGTACTAAAAATTATAGTACCGGAGGATTTCTCTACATTAATTCAAACAGTTTTTACACTTTTTACAACTAGTTTTCTGTTAAACATTTCTTAATATTTGTTTAAATTTGTTATAACTTATGTTATGCAGAAATTGACAAAGAGTCGTATGGTTTTATGTTGATGAAGTTCCTATGTGATTTGTGATATTTATAACGTTTGATTTCCAATTTATTATTATTTATGGTGTCATGGGAATGCATATTGGAGTTTTTGAATGATTTTTAATATTTTTTTTATATTGAAAAGTTAATTTAATAACATATTCATATACAATATGAATACATGACAAACACAAATAGTACATATATAAGTATATAGAGATTATTAAGTGTTTTACTTATATAGTCTCAAGGGACGTATATATGTGAAGCTGTGTGAATATATAATATCGGTTCACGGCAAAACGTTAATTTATATGTTTATTGAGAGCTATTAAGAGCCATACGAATATGATCATGTTATCATTTATTGGTTGTATATGTAGATTGGTTGTATAGAGTCATGTGAATTTAAAATGTGAACTTTCAACTATATCTCCACAGTGAAATAAATTTGAAAAGAGATATATCACATTTCAATTTTGTTCACCTCTTTACGTACGTTTATAATTAATTATCAATAACTTTATTAAAAGGTAAAGAAATGTAGTAATATGATCAATGTTGTGAAATGTTAGTTTTTTATGGCTAAAAAACATACAAAAATAGATATTTCTAACAACGGCTGTAACGATTGATTAAATTTTCAGGACATATATGAATTACAATTTAAAATAGTTTAGTATAAACCGCATGTCTCTAATTTGACTATTTTTTTAGTTATGGAAAAAAACATATTTGGGAATCAAACTGGTAATTTTCAAAGTTTCGAATTTTTAGAGTTTTATACGGCGAAAGTTTGGAACCACTTATTTATTCCAGTGGTTCCAACGGCGTATATATAAACATTGTTAACAATTATTTATTATTACAAGCAATAGTTATGCTTATATTTAGTGGTTTACACGCTGTGTGGAGATAAGGATACATTAAATCATATTTCGTAGATACATACCTCGCCGAGAAGTTTGATAGATAAAGATAGTCCTTAGAGGATGCTGGAAGGAAACTTGTTCCTGAGGGTCAATTACGTTTAGTAACATTTTGCACATGTTTATTTATAAATGTATGTAAACGTATTTTTTAAATGCGATTATATTTAAATTTTTTATCGTTTTTCTTAAAACGTCTTTAGGTTTTTTTAAAACGTCTAACCTAACCTAACCTGCATTGCCTTAATATTGGAATAGATATTATTCTAATGTTGATCGAAACTAACCTATAAGTTGTTGTGAAGTTTAATTTCACATTACATTTTATTGTTATTCAAAATAGCGTGTTTATCGCGAAAATTCTATGCATCACTTTCAATTACATTATTTTAAAATATTTCCTAAAAACGATATTTTATAAAAATCCACGTTATCATTGAAAAATATAATAATGAAAATTTTTTTCTTGTTAGATATAGTTCAAGGTAGTTTTTCTTTAAGTATAAATTACAATTTAAGTCAGTAAAATAAATTACACTTTATAAAATGTCATTTGTAATTTAGGGAACAATATTTCGCAAGAAAAATATGTTCTTATTAAAAATATTAATATTTATCAAGACTTTATTTTATTTATTTTATATATTCTTTTATTGTGTCAGAGATACATAATTGTACATAAATACTTGGCAATGCATAATTACAATGAGGTAATTAAATATATAAAATGAACATTTTATAAATAATAATACATAAAATAATTAATGAAAAATACATCTATATATATATCATGAAATGCAAGACATGTAAGTAATTTTCGTTCTACATAATATTATAAACTTTATAGAATATTAACTACATAAGTCGTTACAATGCCTCATAGCCAACAATTATACGTGCAGCAAATTATTTAAAATTTAAGTTTAATGAAAGTAACATGTGAATGAAGTTTTTAAGATTTTAAATAAAATCAAATTTAAATAAATACAACTTTAAAACAACCTAACTGGAAATAACATTACAATTGAATGAATGTATGCATGCTTAACTGATTTGTGTTTATATTTTGAATGTACAATTAATATTAAATATAACATATACCACACATGTGATATATTCACATGTGTCTGTGCTGCACTCTCTTGACAGTAACAGACGAGAAAAATGGGTTGAAACTGTTGAATATATAAATTTTACCCACAACAGTAGAAAAGCGTGGTCACTTTTAAGGAAACTCTCTACAGGTAAATCTCAAATTCAAAGAGAAGTGCTCCACCCAAAGGCCTCTAATATAGCGAAACGGATAGTCAGCTTATCGAAGTCAACCCACCATCCTTCTGACAAACATGTGATTTACAAGTTGAATGAAATAAATAAGAGCCAAATGGCACCCGTGGAAGTCTCCAGAAATTTCACTGAGGAAGAGATAGACAGAGCGATTTCTGCTATACTAGAAGGGAAAGCAGCCGTTCTTGATGGTATCTTTCCGGAATGTCTGCTGTATGCTGGTAGCACAGTGAAACAATGGCTTCAAACAGTCTACAATAAGGTATTAGCAACTGGCAATTTGCCAAAAGCATTCAAGCGATCAAAAGTAGTAGCTGTTCTGAAGCCTGGAAAAGATTCTGAACGAGTGGAAAGTTATCACCCAATATATCTTCTTAGTGTTTGCTATAAGTTGCTAGAAAGGCTGTTATACAACAAAATATCACCCATCCTTGATTCTAATGTTCCAGTTGAGCAGGCCGGTTTTCGCCCTGGCCGAAGTTGTAGTGACCAGATCCTAGCTCTGACATCATTAATTTAAACTCTTAAAAAGTGATTCCAAATGTGAAGTAGGTAGATGTGTGATCAAATATATCACGTTTAAAGTAGATAGATGGGCCTAACTCTCAGGATTTTAGTGTTGTGTGAATTAATTGGGAATTATCATTAAATTATGAATTCAGTCACCACTCATCATATATTTCAAAATCCCAACAATTTTTATGTTACAATCACAATCTTTCATTGAAAATTACTAAAGTGAAATTATTTTTCCCCAAACCAATTGCCATTTCCCTAATTTTAATAAAGTAACGTTTTTCATCAGACCACCAATTAATCATTGTTACACTCTTTTTATTAGCTTATTAACTCTTAACGTCCCAATATACTGAAATATGTTTCTGTATAATAACCTAATTTAGAACGTACTCCTCCTGGAAACTCTATTACTATAAACGCTGCATTTACTGTCTTTTTGTACATGCTGCGACAACACTTAGAGACCGGAGTTTGCCAATTTAACTTCCCCAACTTCACGACCGAGACAATTAGCTTCGCACTTAAGACTAAACAGTCCGGTGTACCATCTGTAAACTTGTCTACTGTGATAAACAATATTATTCAGATTGTGACAAAATTTACAATCAAGGGTTTGCCAATTTAACTTCATAACTACACGACAGACTATTAGCCTCGCACTCAAGTATTAAACCACAAGGAGTGCCATCTGAACTCTATCTACTGAACACAGTTATCTCTCCCCTATTACACAGGTTGTGTTCACATTTAGTAAACGGAGTTTGTCAATTTAACTTCTCTAACTACACGACAGAGACAGTTAGCCCGCACTGAAGTATTACACCACAAGGAGTGTCATCTGAACTCTATATACTGAACACAGTTTTCTCTCCCCTATTACACAGATTGTGTCCGCATTTACTAAGTGGAGTTTGCCAATTTAACTTCCCTAACTACACGACCCAGACTACCCTGAATGGATTTTGCCAATTAAACTTCCTTTACCACACGACAGAGACTCTTAGCCTAACTATTTAAAGCACATTGAGTGTCATCTGATCACTGTTTATTCTGCACAGTTCCTCTCTCCCTTATTATACTGTTTGTAACAATATTTACAAACGGAATTAGCCAATTTAACTTCTCTAACTACATGACCCAGATTACTGGCCCCACAATCGTAACAAACCACAATGCGTGCTATCTGAATAGCATTTAGTGTACACAATTCTCTCCCTTATTATACAGGTTGTGACAACGTTTACAGAACGGAGTTTGCCAATTTAACATCCCTAACTACACTATTAGCCCTGCACTCAATTATTAAACCATAATGAGTTCCATTTAAAAACTGTTTTCTGTACACAATTCTCTCTACCTTGCTATACAAGTTGTGACTACATTTACAGAAGGAAGTTGTTCAATTTAACATCCCTAACTACACTATTAGCCCTGCACTCAATTATCAAACCATAATGAGTTCCATTTGAACACTGTTTTCTGTACACAATTCTCTCTACCTTGCTATACAAGTTGTGACTACATTTACAGAAGGAAGTTGTCCAATTTAACATCCCTAACTACACTATTAGCCCTGCACTCAATTATCAAACCATAATGAGTTCCATTTGAACACTGTTTACTGTACACAATTCTCTCTACCTTGCTATACAAGTTGTGACTACATTTACAGAAGGAAGTTGTCCAATTTAACATCCCTAACTACACGGCCCAGACTATTAGCCCATCACTTAAGTATTAAGCCACAAGGAGTGACATCTGAATACTGTTTACTGTAAACAGTTCTATCTCCCTTATTATACAGGTTGTGTCATCATTTACAGACCGGAGTTTGCCAATTTAACTTCTCTAACTACACGACAGAGACTATTAGCCTCGCACTGAAGTATCAAACCACAAGGAGTGACATCTGAGCACTGTTTACTGTAAACAGTTCTATCTCCCTTATTATACAGGTTGTGTCATCATTTACAGACCGGAGTTTGCCAATTTAACTTCTCTAACTACACGACAGACTATTAGCCCATCACTGAAGTATCATACCACAAGGAGTGACATCTGTGCACTGTTTACTGTAAACAGTTCTATCTCCCTTACTATACAGGTTGTGTCATCATTTACAGACCGGAGTTTGCCAATTTAACCTCTCTAACTACACGACAGAGACTATTAGCCTCGCACTGAAGTATCAAACCACAAGGAGTGACATCTGTGCACTGTTTACTGTAAACAGTTCTATCTCCCTTATTATACAGGTTGTGTCATCATTTACAGACCGGAGTTTGCCAATTTAACTTCTCTAACTACACGACAGAGACTATTAGCCTCGCACTGAAGTATCAAACCACAAGGAGTGACATCTGAGCACTGTTTACTGTAAACAGTTCTATCTCCCTCATTATACAGGTTGTGTCATCATTTACAGACCAGAGTTTGCCAATTTAACTTCTCTAACTACACGACAGAGACTATTAGCCCCGCTCTCAAGTATTAAACTCGCACTACGGATAGGTAATTACGTCATTGTACAAAAAAACTGTGAGAGATATCCAGACCAAAAAAAAGATGTAAAATACGTTACAATTGTGTTACACAAAACATAAATATTGCTGCTTATATACAAAAAATTAAATATGTATATAAGTTCAAAATAATATATCACTCATATAATACACACAAAATACATCCTTTTTATTTCAATGTATTTATGTTGGTTTTTTAAACGTTATTTTTGTGGAGAGTTCTTATTGATTCGTGTTTGTGGGGTACTATTGTATATTTAAAACATAAATTGTCAATATTCAATATTTACCAATTTATTTTTAATAAGGGATGTAAATAAATAAATAGAACGAGGTACAATGCTTCTTTAATATTGGCATGCCTAAAACCTGCCGATGCGTGAGCAAAGTCCACCCCATTGTCCCTTCCTCAGTGGTTAAAGATTATACTCACTTTCGAGGGACTTATTGCCTACCTGCAGTCAGGATGTATTGTAGAGAGGCTGATTGAACTGGGGCTTGGGGCCCAGCTTTTGTCCTCAAGGAATATTAAAAATGTTTTGCATATCCGCCCAAACACAGAGCTGGATTTAAAAAAATGAAATGTATTATTACAGAATGCATATTATTTTGGATGCAGATATGTTTTATTTGCTATTATTTTTGTTACATAGCAGCTATATACTTATCGTCCTGATAGAAACTATAGCTATTTGATAGAAACTACTACGTCTGTATTAACAATAAATATTATATTCGAAATATAGAATACAAATTTTGTTAATATTTTGCTAAAATAAATAATTAACTTCATTGTATTTACATGTAGTTATAATTATTTTTTTCAACTAGCAATACATAATCAAACAACCAACGAAAAGACAAAACAAAAATGTTAATAATACAAAAAAATTTTAAAATGCATACCAGTATAACATAACATAACCAAAAATAGTAATAGTGAGATAAAACGTAATTATAACAACAAAACAAGTAAATATGACAAATAACCAAAAATTTAACATGACTGATTAAAAATGTTTAAGAACCCAACAAAACCAACGAGAGTGCATTAAAATACAGTGTAATATAAATGTCTGATAAGATATATGACAGGATTTATAGATAATTAACAATACTTGTTAGTGATTAGTAGTATTTATTATTTATAATACTTTAATTTAAATAGTTTTAACAATCTGGAAATTTTATAATGTTAAAATTTTATATTTTACATATATTTCATTATTAATATCATTTTAATTTCTTAAATGTTTTAGTACATTGTTACGTTAAATTTTTTCTTTGTAGTTTTAATTGTGTGTGTTGTTGATTATATGTATTTCCAAATTTAAAATATGACTGCAAACCAATGGCCAATTTTACTTCCTGAAAAATTAAGCTTACAAATTGACTCATCTAGTAAACGTAAAAAGAGTGTTGTAAAACTAAAATTATCACATTAAAAACATGTTTTGTAATTCTATGTTACTTGTCGGGTAGTAAGAAAGGGTTGTATCACAGACAACAAACATCTTCAGCCTGTCTTCGTCCTCCAAAAGAAGGCAGATAGTATACTGGAATATTAGAGAGTTGTATCATCTTCAGAGAATGATCAATTCTCCAATACTTGATACAGTATTGGCCAACAACTTTGTCTTTGGAATTCACAAGTCAACTTCTCGCTTAGAAGAAGCCAGAATATGCTAGTGCCAAGTTATATTTCAACGTTCTACCAACTGAACTAGATATCATGAAGTTAAGGAAACTGAGGATGAAGTTAAAGTTGCGTTTCCAAAAAAAAACCTTACTTTGTAGAAAAATTTATAAATAGGATACAATTCTCATAAACATTTCAATTGTAATAACCGTTCATAAAAATCATATTGGATAAACTCTGTGACGCTGTACTGATCTTAATAATGACGTAATAACTATGTTCCGATCTTTCCTGTTAATTCACTATCATAACCATAACGTAGGTTAACCTAACATAACTAAACCTAACATAACCTAACATAACATAACCAAACCTAACATAACCTAACTTAACATAACCATACCTAACATAACATAACCAAACCTAACATAACCTAAACAAACACATCCTAACCAAAGTAGTGGTAGTGAATTAACAGAAAAGTTTCAGATTTTCTGCTTATTCTTCTGATCGAATTTAAAACAAACATATAATGTCATGATAATAGTATGGTGGTTATAAAATATTCTGTAATAGTAAAATCCTAAAGCCCTACTAAGCACTGAAGCTATTTCAGGATTGGTCTAAATAATTTTTTATCATTTTGTTGAATAGTTCCTGTAAAGAAAGGATTGTTATGTAGAATAATTTATCTTAAACCTAATGTGAGTGTTGTTTAATGTTGACCTACATAGTTTATGTGGTCAGGTTCAATATTACACTCAGGTTCAAGAGTAATTTTTTTTCAAAGTATCATGAATCATAAATGTAATTTATGATTGCCAAGCTTTCCTTAATTATTTTAAGACAGGTTATTTAGCCTATGTGTTGATCCATAGGCATCCGTAATTAAAACAAGCACAATGGTTGGATGAATATCACTATAACTTTATAAATCCAAAACATGCTCTGAAACTATTATTTCAACTTAAAGCCTACAAAAAATGTGTAAGTTGCCAAAAGGCACAATGAAATGGATAGAAGCAAACAAAAAAACCGTTATTTTAACAGATAAATATACAGACGTTCATAAAAATCTCCTTCAAGACTTCATGATATGATTACTTACTCGAAAACCAAGAAAAAATTTCCTAAAAACATGTCATAAAACGTATAGTTTTCCATCTGTCTGAATGTGTTTTTTTTACATAATTTATCTTGGCTTAATAACGCCTTAAGATATTATTTTCAATTCCGGAACATATATGCGTGATTATAAGACCTAATTTCGTATAGTGTCAAGTTCCTACTTTGTACTATTTCAAAGACGGCTATTTTTAATTTTCAAAGTTGAATATCTTAAAAAGTATAAGTTTTTTTCAAAAAATACAAAATACTCATAGTATGAACATTTTTATTTCCTAAAAGGTGGTTCAAGATTGTTAATATCGAAGTATTAATAACTGATAATTTGTAATTGTTATAATATCATGCTAATGTTGTGATATTTTTTCCAATTTTTTTAGCTTTCTGAATTTAAATTCGTGATTTTTAGGTTACTTACCAATCGTATTTAAAAATAGTTGTAATACTATTTAAGAGATAACATATTTTGTATGTTTTTTAATACCACAGATTATTAAGAGATTTAATAAGAATTTTACAGTACTCTGTTCAAGATTAAAAACGAGTTGCGTGTACAATAAGTTTTAATTTGAATTCTGAAATAGTATTTGGTTTATTACTACCAGAAGTTGTTGGAGTAATAAAACTTATTGTACAAGTTGTTGGAGTTCAAAACATCGGCTATCAGTGTGGATGAATTTTAATTTAGAAACCTATACTTTATTACAAAACGTATTTTTTAGAGAGTCTAATTTTTCAATGTTGTTTCCTTTTAGTTTTTTTTTTTTAACTTTATTGTTTAAAATAGCCGACATTTTGAAATGGTAAAAAGTATCGGCTGTACACACTACGTACACACTACGTACATTTAATTAGGTATTATTATTTCTTATACATGTAGGCTAAATTTATAAGAAATAATAGGACTAATGTTCATAAGAACTGATCTCTTAATTTCCGTTTATTAGACCATGTCCTGAAGTCTTGAAGGGAGTTTTTGTGAACACCCTGTGTAATTACTTACAAAATTAAAGGAAAGACACAAATGTCAGTCAACAAATACAATTTCTATCTGATTTAACTGTCTCCGGTTATGTAACAATAATAGACATAAATAGACAAATGAAAAGTTAGAGAACAATAATAGTGCACACCTAAACGTAGCTAGAATTAACTGTTGTATTTTAATAATTTATATGTTTTTGCTGAAATTATAGAAAATATTGAAATCTAAATGTACAATTAACTAAACTAACAAATTGTCCTAACATTATTGTTCCCACACATACATATGTACAATGTATTAACGTGTAATATACGATGTATTACATCACCATAAATCATTCCATGCATACAAACGATGATATTTGTTGTGGACATTGTATAATTTATCATCTGCTTTGAGTTATGACTTGTGTTGTTTTTTTTAGTGTATTTAAATATAAGCTATATCATTTGTAATTTTAGCAGTGTTTTGTTTTATTTATTATTCCTTTTTGTTACATTTTAATTGAAAATATATTATAATGTAGCGCCCACCAAAACGATAAATACATTTTTGTCATTACGTTCATGACAACGCGTCAAACACATATAATGTATGCCAGAAAGATAAGATAAACGAACTTTATAATTGAAAATAAAATATTTTTAAAACTATTTGAACTAGTTTAAAGCCGTCTAACATTTTTATTTTTGTGACTTTATTTGTATTTTATTTCTCTTTTAAGGAGGGACCGATATTCTCTTTAACCGTTCACTACCTGTTTTCCATGGACAACGTCGTTGTGCGCGGAACTTTTCAGATGTAGTAAGAAGGAAAACCTGTATATTACAAGGAGAATATTACTGATAAAAATATACAGTCAAGGCCAGGATTCGAACCTGTGCTATTTCTAACTCAAATTCGACTTCCTGACCTATTCGACTGCTCGCACACTAGCTCTCCGCAAATAATATTTGTAATATTCAACTCATTATATTTTTATTTTTCTTCATTCTTATTATTATATAAATAAACTAAACTGAATTATAAACCTAACAACTCACTAAGAAAATCCATTTCCTTTAATGAGAAAAAAAATACTTTTCAAAATCAAAGTTAAAACCTATATTGTTATATTGAAATTTCGGCATTATATATCAATAATGTTTTATTTACAATAAACATGTACATTATTACAGAAATTACTTGCAAATTATTCTGGCCAATTTTATAAGTAATGTGGTCAGCTATTATATAAATTTATATAGTAAAATAATTGGTAAAATCTATTCCGAGTTCATCCGGACGGTCTATCCGGCCGGTTTGCTTCAATTTGTGTTTAATGAAAGGTTTTATTGCACAGATACGGCATCAGGCATTGCATTTCACGTAGTCTGACCTTAATCAAGTTGTACTCAAACGCAACTTATTTTGAATTTTATTTTGTAACAACAAGAGCTAAAGATAATCCGTATTTAGTTTACAATTTACCCTTTTCTTCATGGACGACCCAGTTTCACCTGCAATATGACAGATAATCCTATAACTCCACAAACAACGGAAAGCTCAAAACACGACTCAAGTTTCACCCAACGAAGGAGGTTAAACAGCTGTAACTCAAGACTAATTAGATAAAGTTTCCTTAATCATTAGCATAAACTTGGCGAATCACAGGGAAGGAATCAATGGGACTGTGTTCCTGTGAGACTGTGTTCCTGTAGGACTGTGTTCCTGTGGGACTGTGTTCCTGTAGGACTGTGTTCCTGTAGGACTGTGTTACAAGCCATGGAGCAATCGACTTATTTTTATTTACTAAACCAGAAAACTTACAAAATAAATAAACAACCCCAATTTCATTTATAGTATTTTTAGCTTAGATAGATAATACAAATCAATTATCATAATTATCAAAAGCATATTTTTATGGGACACTGAAACGTTTTATTGTCTAATTATCTATTTTAACAACAACTAAAAATGTATTTAGTATCTAATTGAAAATAAATCAAGCTTTTGATGTTGTATATATGAATATTGTTGTTGTTGTACTTGACTGTCTCACATACATGCGTATTGTTGATTAAAAGCAAAAATATGTTACTTTTTAATGAATATTATTAGTACCATTATCCATATATAATATAGCGCCAAACACTTTCTTGGAAGAATTTTCCAATGCACCAAATTAAATTTAGTTGGTTTAAGCTTTTAGTACCTGTTTTGGTCTGTTAAGTTTTTAAGTATGTTTTAACTCTTTTATCGGTTGTATTATTTTTACTATATTAACCACATTTTTACTTGCTCCCATATGCGTTAGCATGGAGAAAAGTATTGTGATCGTCCAAAAAAATATTTTTACAAGTTGGTCTAAAAATCCATTTTAGGGTCTCCTGAACCCCCAAAATTGTGTTTTTTTTCTTCAAAAAAATGTTTGTGTCTGTCCGTATGTGTGTATGTGTAGTTTGCTGGAGACCAAACGGGTGGATCAATTTTTATTGAATTTAGTATGTAGGTGTATTTAACCAATATCTCCAGACCTACTACTAAGGTATTTCACTTTGTTTAAATTTTAGTTTTTTATATTTTTATGGGCAAAAAACATAAAGAAATAGAATTTCCTCAAAACGACTCTAACGATTTTGATTCTAAAGATTTTTCAGGAAATACGTTAATTATAATTTAAAGTATTTTAGTGAAAAACCGTATGTTTCTAACTTGACTAGGTTTTTGTTACGGCAAAAAAACATATTTGGGAATCAAACTGGTAGTAATTTTATAAGTTATGTTTTTTTAGTGTTTAATATGAGGGAAAGTTTGTGTCGATTCTTTGCAACCATTTATTATATAAGTATTCAAACAATCAAACATTAAATGGAATATATTTATTTCTTCTTATTCTTAAGCTATTGTTGGATAAAACTATTTAACTATTAACATAATACGTAACAAAATTCAACATATGTATAATCCAAACTTTTTTTCGCGATTCTGTAGTGCAAGCTGCATCGAAGTAGGCAGTTCAAACTGCAAGCCGCACTGCAGTCGTGTCCCTCCACCACTGCAATCTCATTGTTCTCTCTTCCCTTATTAGTTAAAACGACCACTTCCTTTCAACATCGTACGTAAAAATGAGACATAAAATAAGTGCATCTAAAAAAAACTACATATTTTATATTATAAACAGATAATATCAGTATTTAAGTACTTAATAATAAATTACAACATCGATTGCAATTTTGTAAAATCATAATCAGGTGTATCATACCTATGATACACCTGATGATGATTTTACATTAAATCAAGGTCTTATGAATACTTTAAAATAAAATATTTCCAAAATAAGTATTATAGCAGATAATAGAAGATTTTTTTTAATTTAAATAAATAAATCGTATATAGACAATTTTGTGGTTTTGTTAAATGTTATAATATTTTTATCTTGGCGATAAAACCAAATATGATTTTTAAATGAAATTTGACTTTATCGGTGAGCTGTAAAGATGAATACTCTTTTATATTCTTGTGTATGTAAAATTTTTCAATGTTTAGCTATGCGGCGCAACGAGGACAATTTATAAATATGTGTATTTATAAACATTATATTTCTCTTGAAATAAATATTCATAAAAAGTTTATGAATTGTACATTTTATTTTTTTGTAATTGTTTTCTAAAACTGTTATTATAACTTTTTCCTGTTTGGCTAGTGTAGTATCTAGGATAAGTTGACATTTTAATTTGATATATGCCGGACTTATTGTATTTGTTTTAGCTATCCGTAGCATTATTAGATTGTAATATATTTCTGACACTGTTCTTTGTTTTATTGGTAATTTTTTATCCTTTGTCGGAAATTATGTTTTGTAAAGGTTTGCTAACATCACCATGATAGGTAATAATAATAATATAGTTATTGTGATTTATAAATAAAATCTCTCTTGGGTTCAAATGCATAAATGGCTAGAAATATCAAACTATATATGTTAACAACAGTTTTATTACACTCCTAATCACTCCGTACTAGAATAGATTATATTATTCCTTACAAATATATATCTCATGTAAAAGTAATATTTGTGCCTGTAATTTAGGTAGTTAGTAAGTCTGCCACTACAGCTGATTTAAACTTCGTTTCATTTACACGGGACTACACTAGCGTTCCACAATGGAACACAAAACAGCTGATAATTTGAGACACAACTTTTAGAATTGGCTGAGAAACCCAGCTGTGTTTATAAAATCAATGGTACTACACATTCAAAGTATATAGAAGCCAGTAATATTTGCTGTAAATAATCAAACAAAACTACAAAATAAATGTCAACCCTTTATGAAAGCATTCATACAAAATTTTTGAAGATACAGTAATATTATCAAAACTCGATATATTAATAACATTTTATGTAATACCCTGTGGATAGTGTTAAACTTAACGTCCTTGAGTTGTCCTTGAGTTTTGACTACCTCCCAACCGCTGGCCCTGAAACATCAACAGTCCATTGTCACTGTTCGACATTACCAATTAAGATTTTATCGGTTATCATGATAATTAATACTGATTTAATTACATTGATAATATGTGGCCTGTATTTAAGGTTATTTGGTTTGTATGCCAACCAAAATATCGTTTGATGTGATGAAAACAATTTGTTACTATTTGAATGATTATTCTCTAGCCTAAGACTAATATATTCTCTCCAATCGATGTAAGAAGAATCTATATATAGTCCAATTAGAACGTGACCTACTGGAAGCATTTATACAGAAGAGAAACAATGAGTGGTGGAAATGAAATAGAGAATTACTCTTACCTTAATGTGTCATTTTATTTAAATATTTTCATTACAACTAGGAAGACTGTAACAAGCCCCGCCTACTACGTCATTATCAGACATCGTCATTTGTTGGTTTAATTAACACTAACGAATAAAGCTTAGAACGATTCAATTAAATCGTTATTTAGTATTTAATTAACAATCATGAATAATAATCTAAACAATAATTAGAAATTATAAAACCTATACAGTTTATTGCAGTAATTTATTTATTTTTCCAACTAAATACTGTTGCGGAATTTGAACACTTGTAGACTGAAGTAAATCCACCCCCTGATTGTCGGCAGCTGAGTTGTGGTACGATCCCCTCCACTGCTGAAACCCCTACACGCGCTAAATATAACAAAATTCGTGTTCCGAGCTCTCCCACTACTTCACGTACGATTAAATTCTCAACATATAGTCATTACAGATCTGACAGTTCAACTTTATCTTGTGAACTTTACCATCAACGCTACGGTTAGTTTGAAATTCATTTTATCATCGAAGATGTTATTTTCCTTCAATTTAGTTGGGCCATATTAAATAATCAGTCTTTTTGTAACTATACAAAGTTTTTTTAAATCTTAATTTAATGTTAAATGCTTGGATGTATAGCTTATTACAACAATTTAAAAAAATTTATTTTATTATTAGTATTATTTTAATTATGTTAATACATTTCAATATTTAGTCAGCTTAGCATCTTTCCCTCAGTAAAACATAACATAACATTAATTAGTCAGCAGAACAGACTGTTTGACTTACTGTCTAAAGAATCGCCTGGAACAACTGCAAAATCCCATTGCCTAGTTCAATTGCATTATTTAAAGGTAAGTTTAGCTATAAATTTATTCATTAATTAATTTAATATGATTAGTTAAGATAAATACTTAATAGACTAAAGATAGCGTAATTTGATAAATTTGTTGTAGAGTGGATCAATTTGGTAGAACGAATCAAGAAAATACATTGTGTCCTATGTAGCTTTTTAATAATGGTGTAGCCAGGGTATGTACTGAGGGTGCTCTAACACACTCCAAAATTATCATAAAATCTCGTTATCTCCATTAATTTGGATTTAGTTACTATTTGTTACATTCTTAAAAACCTTTCACGCTGTTTCGGCACCCCCCAAAATAAAATCCTAGGCCCTGCTTGTTATAATGGTATACTTAGTTTAGGAATATGAGAGCCCACATGGAGCTTTAAAAGAACCTTAGATTATAAGATCAGTTAGGAAACAGTTTTAAAAGTAACTAAAATGACCCGATTGAAAAATAATTATCTACCAAACTGAATAGAACTGTCGAATGAAACCTCAATAATTGTTTGATGGTTTTAAATAAAATGTATATAATTTATTAACTTTGAGTTCAAAAACCTAAAATTAAGCTGAACTTGGATTGTAGTGAGAACAACGAGCATACGCTAAACATAAACCCAAAATAAATGGCGAGTAGGGTGGGAAGTGTGAGAGAGACGGAGAACTTCTCCCACCACAGTTCCCCCTTCGGCGGAAGCGTTCTACAAGGTCCAGTCAAGTTTAGCCTATTAATGGACAAATACTGCTGTATAGTTTAGATCTAGTTGCTAATTCACCCTCATTAGAAGTTGTAATTGATGTAATAAATTATAGACAGTTTTAACATGTGTTTTACGCATCGTGTATTCGTCTAATAAACGTTTTGAAAAGATATAATATTATTAAATATGATTTTCTTTAAATACACGTATTGCATTTAATAATGTATTAATTTTCTATTAACATAAACAATAAACTTAAATCAATCAATTATAGTAACTTAACAGCACAATACAACTTTGCTTATGGATATAACATAAACTTTTCTGCATGTAGAATGAAATTTGAAAATGTTAGCAGCTACTGTACATTGTGCGTGGTGAGAGATAGAATATGTTGCGCATGCGCTGACCACACGCCATTCACCACGGGTTTATGTATATTTCATGTATTGGACTTACAGATCTTCCATTCGATTGTGTTCTAAACAAGCAAGACATGAGCCGGTAGGACTTTTCACACGTATCTGTAATTCCTGAAATAAAATAAATGTCACTCATTGTCATTATAAATCTAAGTCTTAAGTTGTACAGTAAAATATTATTTTAAATTTTTTGTAGTAAAATTTTTAGTCTTCCTATAAGGAATAAATGTGGCGAGGAAAAAATTAAAAAATATTTCTTTATGGAGATATGCCTGCCTAAAATGTCTAATTTATCCTTTTCAGGTTGTTGTTCTCCAGTTTGCCATGCGATGGCATGTCCAGCTTATTGTAAGTCCATTCCTTATCCCTCCAAATTCTTAAGTATAAACATGAATAAGTATAAATAATTAATAAAAAGTACATTAGTTATAATCTATCTAGTATAACAGCTACTGAGGAGTATACAGTGTGTATAAGTCAGCAATTCTATTTATTTTTTTTTTCTTTGTGCAGGACAAAAATGCATTTGTATATTTCACGTCATATACAGTTAGCTTAGAAATAATCAAAAGCTTGATTTATGTTAGTTAACTTATAGACAATCATGTATTTAAGTTTACACCAAAAAACATTAAATGTCAGAAAAGTGTACTCTTTCACAGTAATGTCTGAAAAAATATACTTTGTCCTAATTGTAACAGTCTCATAACAACTGATATTTTTTTCGCATAATCACATAAGGTATAGTATTCAAATATAAACTTGTTTATATTTAAATTGGTAAATGTTGTTAAATTGTAAAATAAAATGAATGCAGCGACTTATACAGTGATACAAAATGTTAAATCAAAATAAATAAATAGCAATTTTTAATTTTCACAATAATTAATTTAGAAAACTCCTCCTTTTTGCCAGATATTAACAGCGATACATAAATTAATTTTTTTTTAAATAAATTATATTCTATTTCAAAACTATTCTTTGTTACAAATATTTCGAAACGTAAAAGCATTACTGCAATTGCATACATAAATCAGTTTTCATATCATTAATTTTTGTAATTTTCCTGCTAATAATTAATTACTTACCACTGTTTACACAGTTTTTAAAGTTCCTTTCAATGGTTTCTCTCGTTTGGGATTTCGGCATGTTGTTGACGAATGACTGCATTGCTGGAGATTTGAAATTTCCGTTTCCGTCGAGCTGAAAATGTTTTTCGTGTTGATTAATCTTTGTGAAACAATATCATACAATAGTTTTACAATAACCAAATATTTAATAACCAGATGGGGTCCATTTTAATATTTTCCATTTCAATATTTAAGCACTGTAAAAGAAGATGTTATTATTGAAAACCACAACTTGATGGAGCGTTCATTATTAATCTGTTTATTCGTTGGGTAGGTTATATGAATCATTTGCTAAGTTTTGTTGCAATGCGAGGAAGAGCAGTGTAATGACGTCACTGGTGTGTGTAACCAGCTGACTGACATTGTTTCATGTTTCACGTGAATATTTATTTTCTCTATGGTTTTGTTATTATTATTATTAGTGCGTGCAATTAACTGATGCGTGTGTGGTTAAACTAGTGAACTAAAATGTACTAAAAATATGTTATTAGGATCGTAAATATCAGTCTCTATTAAAAATTTTAGAGTGCTCAACTACGTTGACAAGTGGCTGACATGGAGTTACGATCCACACCAGTGACGTCATTCTGGAGCGGTGGAAGGGGGGGTAAGGACCATCATTATCACTCGCACATGTACCCTCATATACATAAACAAACACATAAATAGAGCCCGAATGCGCACATACATAAATAAATATGGGAAAACAAAATATTTCAGAAATTACCTACATATTTATGAATACATTTGGAAATATAATTGTGCCTCTTGCTAGACTAGTGGTTAACACGTCTGCTTCATATGCAGAGTGTCGTGGCTTCAAAACCCAGGAGATCTACTTAAATATTCCAAAAGTGTTTGGACCATTGTTCCTCAACAACGTTATCAAAGAATGTTAAAATGATGTACAATGTTAACGTTATAATGTATTTAAAATCTAGTCAAAATCTAAAATGATTTTCGTTCTAGTTTTAAACATATTTAATTAAAGCATTGTGCTTAAAATAAGGTCACTTTTTATAAACATCGTTACATAATCTTAAAAAGGCAGAACTTCCCATCCACCCGTAAAGTGGTGTTGGCCCACCTACCCATGCAAGTACAGAAGTATTAACACACCCGCCCGCCCATACACGAACGATGGCATTAGCCTTCAAAACAAGTAAATCCTCACCCTACCCTGCCCATTAACACATACTGTACAGTGATGTGATAAATTGGGCTTCACGTACGTGTGGATGATCTTCAGTGGTACACGTAAATTAAAATAGCCCACCCACCTAACTCAAATACATACGCTGGTATTTATACATCCACCAATCTATACACGGTTTTGGTGTATTATAAAAAGTGATGTGTAAACAAACACATACATTTGTTTGTTGACATATGTTGAAAAAAATTACTATCAACAAAGTGTTCCATCAGTTTGCATAAAGTGGCATGAATCACTCATACATGTACAGAATCAGTGAACCACCCGCCCATACACGTACAATAGTATTGCCAACGTTTATGTTGGGTGGGCTAATTTCATTGTACGTGATGGGTGGGTGTATATTAGTCCTAAATATGTTTTTCTAACGGTCTATTAACCAATTCATAAATATATTAATTAATACTTATATTAATTACCTCACATATATGAATCGGACTGGCGCGTTCGTTTATTTTTAATAATTAGAACGAGTGTTAATAATAATATATTGTAGATATTGAGACTTTTTACTCGGTCTCGGTACTACTGATTCTAGTCCCTTGTCCACCTGATATCCTAAATCATAATCTATAAGTATCCTATAGTTTGATAGTTTTTAACAAGAAAGAGAAAGTTAATTATTACAAGCTTCACCTGTTTATTAAAAACTTACCAGGCTGAACTGGTCGAGAAAACAGTTCGCGAAGCACTTCATTTTCCTGTCCGCTGTTCCCGATTGGTTGAAAAGGTCCATACTAAGTCCTGAACAAACATGCAATGCCACTTTACTTAGAAAAAAGGAAAAAGCAAGAGGTTGTTAGTAAAAAGAGCACAAAAATATGTTTATTTAGGTGTCTTCGGGATGGCATTTTAACAAATTCTTGATTTATGGTGTGTGTATTTTAATTCCCGAGTTATAAATTTTCCATGTTTACAAGTTATCAGTATTATCGTCTACAGAGAGGAAAGATATAGAGGTCGCAAACTAAAAAGTTAGTGTGTCTAATAATTTTCTACGCTAAGGTAGAGCCAGCCCCTTGTCAGTATCTCCCTTTATTCCCCCAAATCCTCAAGGACAAACGTAGTAAGCATTACTACAGATTTACAAAAATGTACATTATATTTAATCTATTTAATACTGCCATAAGAAAGTGACCTCTATTTCTTTATTCTCTGTGGATCGACCCAAAAGTAATAAAATGTTACGTGAGACAGTCACAAAACATAATCCATACTGCCCTATAGTTACAGCATTTTAAATAAATCTAAATGACATAAGTCTTATATGAAAAACATTTACTTAATTGTTGGATATTATATCCATTCCATGGGGTGTGTGGAAAAACCTAAATATTTTATTGATGGTTGGAAAGAAAATTCAGAATTTAAAAAATCTAGGTATGTACAAGGTAACTTTTCGGTACAATTTTTTGTCATTGTTCGCTAAGGGGGATGTCCTGCCAAGGATATCAATAAGGACCTTAAGGAATCCTTGTGAAAAATTACAACTTACTTAATGTAATTACATCTTTAATGGACATTTTACAAACACATCTCGAAGTGATAATTCCTCTATTAGAAAGCAGGCCACTACGAGCATTAAAAACTGACTTGTGTTGATTTTAACTTAATTTTAAAATCACACAATAATTCCACAATAATACGATTTAGTACAGTTCCTATTTTTAAAAAAATCAAAAAGCTATTGTTAAATTGGCTTTACAGTACATTTTGACTACAGTTCTTATAAAGTACTAATGTGTAAATATCAATCGCTCAATGGTTGCCATCGGTGTGGACACAGCAACAGAAATCTGGGGTGTCCGTGTTGGTTAGTAGTCAGTGTCCGGATTGTGTCGGGGAGAGTACTGAGTTTCAGTTTAGCTGAAAATCGGACGAATACTTCGTGGTTCCGATTCCACGTAAAGATGTAGATCCCCTAGTTGCCCTGGCCATTGAGCTAATAATAAATAGCTCTCTCTTTCTGAGGAATAGTCGAGCTTAGTTAGTAACAATGACAACACTCACTCATCTACGCTCATCAAACTCATTCGCCCCTCATTTTCACCCATATACCTACGATCGGCGTCTTACAAATGGATAGTAAATAATTTTAATATTTTTCATAAAAATAAACAAATATTTATCATGTTTCAAATGTGGATACTGAATTTTTAGCTTCAATTGAAGTTAAAGTAAATTTTCAAATTTTCTTAAGAGCCCCTGCAGATCGAATAACCCAAAGCGCTGTTTAATTAGTAATAATAATAAATAGTGTTCTTAAGTTACTATGTACTCAATACTAAATCTATATTCTAAAACTAGTGTGAAAAAATTATTGTTTTTTAAATTAAAAATATTGTGATTAATTGACACTGAAATTGCAATTTATTGTATCAAGAATTGGGCTAATACCAACGTGGAAGAAATTTTTATTTTCAAGGTACTTTATTTATATCGTTAAGTCATATATCACCTGATGTAGGCTTCCGTTATAAATATTCAAGGAACTGTCATCAGGACATCCCCTATTAGCGTGAAAAGACAATAAGATGTCCAACAAGAATGCGCCTTGTACTTAACAAGTTTGGAATTTCTATTTCCATTATTGAACAAAGAGTAGTTGGATGTTTCCAGTATCTTGCACACCCTGTATATCTAACGGCGTTAACTAGTGATTTAGGTACAGTTGAGTATTGCGGTAATAGTCTCAATATTATTGAAGGCTCTAAACGGGGGTTTCATCATCACAGGACAAACAACTCACCGTATGGCTCTGGTTGAACATTGTATATTTCACGGCGTAAACTCGTGATTTGGATACGGGTATGTACTGCGGAAATAGTCTCAGGATAATTGAAGGCTGTTAAGTACAGGGTGTTTCACAACTATAAAATTAGCCCAATGCAGGAGATAGTGCTAGTCAAATTAAACCGAAATTCTACAATAAATTTATAACTAAATTAAAGTCATATCTTCTAGAGCATCCTATAAAACCTCTTGTGAAGTTTAATTTTGATAAATGCATTCTATTGTGTTAATTATTTTAATATCGTTCCACTAATTCATTTACCGTAATTGTTTATTTTTACGAACTAAATCTTTAGTTATTTATGGTTCCATACTAAATTAAATTTAAGGCTTTCTTTTAATATTAGCATTGATTTTGTAAGCTATATATAATCAAGAATGTTAGTTCTGCCAATTAGCATAATATTGTACCATTTGAGGGTATGTGGGTTGGAGCTAAACGTCCATTGGAAAGATTGTCAGTGTGCTTGTGTTTATAGGACAGCTGATAAACCATAACAAGATCCATTATGTTTGTATAAAGCGTGGGGAGGCTCGGGTACGTGGCTGAAAGGGTCCATTAGAACCTAGTAAATAAATGCTTGAATTGTATATATTCTTTTTTTCAAGTTATGATGGATTAAGGTAACAATGGCTTGGACCGTATGTCAATTACGGAAGAACCATCTGTAGTAATTCATAAATATATTCTTCGTGTGACGTAAGATGTCCTTTAGACATATTCCTTGGCTAGTACTACAACAATCTAATATACACAGTCGTGAAACTTACTCGTGAGAAATATGCCAACTGACTGACGCTAGCGCTCGTAGTGGTCGTAACTCAGAGCTACGACATCTCTCCGCTAGATAGCATGGCAGTTTACTTATGTTGCAATACAATTATTGAGTGTAAATATCAAATCAAATCGTTTATTTGCTTAACGCGCCAGTTGTTTGCTATACCACCGCTAGGATCGCTAGCAGGCACTTGGTTGGCAAGTACAACGGCTGAGTTTCGCTACTTATACTGTGATATATTTTGATACGACATCTATTCCTCTCCTCTATTAATACATGAAAATAAAGAGATTTTATGTCAATCAATAACAACTTATGAGAAATAAATAAATGTATGGTGTTTACTATCAAACTTACCTGCAGTTATGTTGTTTTCTTTTGCACATTTTCTGGCAGCATCCATCAACATTCTCCTAAATGCCGATTGTGTCAACTGCTGAGCCTGTCCGGAACATTTTTACGACATTTTTAAAGGACAGTCTCAAACAACTTATTATTTACTGACAAATATATAATTTTCTTTTCAATCATTATTAAGTAAACTAAAAAAACAAAATACCAGTCGTTATGGGTTTTTTATAGGTAATTTTATTTACAAATCAAACTATGAGTACCGCAATTGTCAATAATAATACTAAAAACTATACATCTATTCATTCCGATATGTCCGTCCACGGTCATATCTTTATCTTTGTTCGCTTTCATAAAAGAGGCTAATAATAACGTGACAAAATAATAACATAATAAGACCAATTCCATTGCTTATTTGCCAAATAACTCTTCTACACTGCTAAAGGCTTCAGATAACACTTTCTTCTCATACCTCAAATGCCTTTCCAAAGTTCAGAATTTTAAATTCGTGTGGCAGACTGTTCATTAAGTGGAGACCATGATCTGATATTTTTAAAATGGGTCACTTATTTTTAGTTTGATTTATTTCCAATACTATATTGGTAAGAGATCTATTTGAGTTGTAGATTCTAGACGACTCTAATATAGCAGCATAGCACGATTAGTACATGGCACAGTAGTGAGTTGGGTTGGCAGTTCGTAAAATAGATTGTATCAATAATACGGGGTAAAATATGAGATTTAAGAAGAACTTGGTAAGTTTATAAATTTCATAAGAACTTGGAAACATTTTGATTTGAGAAGTACCCGGTAAAATGATGGATTATAGATTATAGAAGTGCTGTAAAAGTAATTGATGAGTAGTAAAGGCCAAAGTAGGGCACTGAGAAATCAGGGAACGGCTTAGATTAATTTGTTAAATTATAACAACAATTCTTAAAGGAAATGGATGAAAGAACGTTTTCTATCTACTGTGGGGTTTAACAACTAAGACACTTGTTTTTGTAATCCTATTGCATACGGTTAACAGATGACGGTTTGTATTGTGTGAAACAAAAGACTTAAAAAAAGAAAGTTAGGATTGACGATGCGTCAGTAAATTGAGCGAGTAGGATGATTTAATATGAGTGTTATGAACTACGGTGAACAATTTTATGCTCTAATTTACATAATTGTTTCATTATTATTTTTACAATCGTTCTACAAATTTAAATTAATCGACAATTTTGATGCATGGTTAATTTTGTTTTCCCTATATAGGCGAGCGGCGTACCCCCGAAAAGTGCTCTAGATAACGAGAAACCCCTAACTGCTTGGTTACAGGATAAATTTGGTATCAAAATATTCGTCACAAAAAACGGCACAATTTCTTCCTCTGTCATTTTTCGATTGGAGTGGGGGAAAACTGTTATTTCGGGGAAAATGTGCCTTTTTTGCGCTGTTTCGTTTTTTCGACTTTTAAACTTTATCTCTCTCTCATTTCTTCCCTAATTGACCGATCTGGATAATTCTTTCATATAATTTTTCAGTGATGTCTCCCCTTTATATGAGCATGAATGAAATTTTTCTGCAACTTGTATTTCTGGAAATATTCCAGCAAGACCCCTGTAATAGTGGTGAAACGATTCTTTTGTTTCAAATCGAAAAAGAGTCGAGGGAATTTCTGAAAATTGAAATTTCTATATGTCAGTATCAAGCTGATAAACAGAGGAAGTTTTTCCAAAATATTTGAAGGTTACACATCCATCTGTCTTTGAGAAACATCAAGATGAAGTTGAGCCACGAGCCCGGCCAGCGCTCGACGCCCCGCGCCGCCGAGTCGATCAAGTCTTTCTCGTGGGCAGGTTGTTGTTTTACGGCTTTTCAGGTACATATTTAATAATGTTGTCTGTTTCTCTATCAATTTTTACCGGTACTGAATGCCATTTATGGCATGTTCCATATTCACTACCCACTAACAAATTATCATGTGTAATCATGATTTTTCTCTGTCATTACTGGCTATTCAAAAAAGCGATGGAATCGGTGAATGAACCATAAAATTGTACACTCTTGACAAACTTTTTGGGAAACAAGTATCTGGACAGTATCTAATGTTCAAGAAATTTTAAATTCACATATTAACAAGTTACTTAAATTATGTATTGAACAGCTGTAGCCCGAAACCAATATTTAGTTTTGAAATAAATCTCCTAAAAAAAAAAAAAGATCAGAAAAATTTTTTTTATGAGGAATAACCAGAATAACGAGACTGATTGACGAAATATTGGGCTGGGTGTAAAGAAAATAGAAATTCTAGTCTCAAGTAACAATTATAAACCATGGAATAATTTTATTTACTGGCAAAAAAATTGAATAACAAACTATTCCTAGTACTATGAGACAAATGTACTAGCAATACAGTCTATATATTATGTTTATATAATGTTTAAACTCCGTTACATATTTAGGTAATCGACCCTGTCATAGATGTTTGTGTTGTATTCCTCTTCATCGCTTGGCAGCTGGAGCTTGTTGCAAACACATACGTTTTGTATCGCGGTAGAACACAGAACAAACACAATCAGCAAAGTGAATTGTCGCGACGTTAACATGCAAGATCAAACACGTTCGTCCACCGCTCGGACGTTCTGGCGCGAAAGAATAAATTTTAAAAGTGATGAATTTCCATTTATCGCAAAGATAGCCAATTATACATTTTTATACACCTGCACAATATTTCATGATTCTTTCTCAAAATTACAATCGGGAGGGAATTTCGCTGATTATAATTTTTTATTATTTTATTTTCATAATAGATCAGTGAATGCGCGATTTTTAATGCTCAAGATCAAGAAACATCGAAAAAGAAGTCAGATATTGTTGATCAGATCTGCAGATCCCTAAAAAATCTCAGAACATCAACCTGCACACGAGAAGGACTTGATCGGCTCCACGACGCGGGGCGTCGAGCGCTGGCCGGGCGTAGGCCGGGCCCGCGGCTCAACTTCAACCTGATGTTTCTCAAAGACAGATGGATGTGTAACCTTCAAATCTTTTGGGAAAACTTCCTCTGTTTATCAGCTTGATACTGACATATAGTAAATTTCAATTTTCAGAAATTCCCTCGACTCTTTTTCGATTTGAAACGAAAGAATCGTTTCACCACTATTACAGGGGTCTTGCTGGAATATTTCTAGAAATACAAGTTGCAGAAAAATTTCATTCATGCTCATATAAAGGGGAGACATCACTGAACAATTATATGAAAGAATTATCCAGATCGGTCAATTAGGGAAGAAATGAGAGAGAGATAAAGCTTAAAAGTCGAAAAAACGAAACAGCGCAAAAAAGGCGCATTTTCCACGAAATAACAGTTTTCCCCCACTCCAATCGAAAAATGACAGAGGAAGAAGTTGTGCTGTTTTTTGTGACAAATATTTTGATACCAAATTTACCCTGTAACCACGCAGTTAGGGGTAAAGGTCATAATTTCGGGGGTACGCCGCTCGCCTAATAGTACCCCATGAGCGTAGCGAGTGACGGGATTGGCACGCAAAGCGTGCAGGGGTGTCCCCTAGTAGCTAATAAAACGTAAAGCTTAACCGTCCATTAACTGAAGTAAACAATTATTAATGGAATGAAAATCAGTTAACCATATCTATTGGCGTATATACTAATTAAGTTTTATCAATGTCTAATTTCTCGTATTTTTGGTTCAATACTCTTGATTATAATGTTTTAGAGATACAAAGTATTTAATTTTACATAATTATTAAAACCACCCCTATTTTCATTATAATAGATGTTAAGACCAAGAATTTACAAATATTAATTAATCTTTTTTACTTGTTAAGGCAATCAAATACTGATTTGTATAGTTTTACACTGATATAACCTATAGTTTATTGTTAATTGGTCTTATTAAAAATATTTCTACACTAAATTACTTACAATGAAATAATAATAGAAATAAAACTATTATGGCATTTCAGAATTTTAAATTACTACAATAACCAAAAACATTTCCAACGTTTCCAGTGTCGTAGTTTCTCATACATTTAATGAATGAAAGTTCTACAATACTGTAATTTTGTATGGTACAGTGTAAGATTGCTGTCTATTCTTTTATAAGAATAATATGAGATGTTAACAAGTTAAGTGTTACAACCAAGTTTTAGGAATGCTGCATGTTTTTATTTAATTATAAACTCGTCTTTATAAATAAATGTCTTATTAACCACACAAACACAATATAACATTGTTCCCAATGCACTTTTCACCGATTGATGAAAAACCTATACTTTCAGGATTTTTAGTACATTTTTTTAATTTTAAGACAGTATTACTCTAGCAATAATTTAATTTATCATCAGATATACTTTAAATAATACCTAAACCTAGTGATATCTATAGGTTATGTAGTCCTATTGTATTGAGGGCACTTATTTATAAACACAGTAGTACTATGAAAATAGAACTGAAAATTAAAAATATATCAATCAAGCTGTCATTTTTTTACTATATAATATATTTGCTCTTGAGATTCCAAACTTAACTATACAAGGCTGTATGGGTTTTAATTAGTTTTTATTCATAGTTCGTATGAATAAAAATGAGATTATTTTAAAATTAAAGGTTAAATAACATTTTCCTTTCGTTAAATAATGTAATATTGCTTAGAGTAGCTGTAAAAATGCGTTAGCTGTCACGTTTGTAAGTTTGTATACGCTCTTATCTCAAGTCAGAGAGTACATTTATCGTATACATTTGACTATAATTGTAAATAATTAGTATTGTGATTACAGATATACAATGTGAAGAAATTATTTGTCGTTGTTTATTTATTGAATGTCGCTACTTGACTTCAGAGTACTCTTACAGCGGATTCTGGAACTACGAGGAGTGTTGGAATGCTAGGACCAATGGCGTGACGATGTGAACCAGCCGTAACCATAGCAACGCCTTTACGTCTTGCATCGTTGCCACTTTCAGTTCTCTAAATTTACCTGTTTCATAACCTACATGTTTGATATTGTGAATTTGAGTGTGAGTGAATATGTTGTAATCGTGGATTTTCTTGTTGTTAATATTGTCTATTATTTGTTTTCTATTATTTATAGATTGTCCTTATCGCACATTTACATATTATTTTAATATCGCATAGATGTCAGAAAAAATTAAAATACCTCTTCAAACGGATATCCATCCAAACAAGTAATAATTTTCTGTCATGTGTCAAACGCAGTACTCTTGGCAACACCGCGCGTCAGAGCTACTCTCAAATGCCACTAAGCGTGCTTATGTCAAGTCGGGACAGCCATTAAATAAATTATTATTGGCTCTAAAACGAGAAGATTGTAATATAGTGTCTTAAAACTTAATGTATTAGTTTTAAACATTCAACTTTCTTCAAAGTCTCTGGCAAAAGTGTGAATACAGAAGACACAAATACAATTTAAATGTTTATGCAAACTATTGTATAAGGAAAATATTTTATAAAATTTTAGACTTTTCAGTTAAGAAACTGTTGGATATTTGCATTACTCGTTGAGCTATTCACCTGAACACAGAATACCGCCAGCAGCAAGGCAGCGAGACATGTTCGGAAGATCATTGTTGACTCAGTAACAATCGACTGGCCACTGTCACATTCACACAGGAAACAAGCTGTTCAAACTATCACACCATCTGATACTTCCCATCTGATTTCATTGTTACACACGCAACATTTCAACTAGCACTTGGATGTTTGTTTTAAACTTCGGATAGCTTACTTTCACATGTGGCGTAACTTTGAGGAAAAATCATGCATGCTTAAGTAAACTAGTATAGAATTTTAAAGCAACCCGGTAAGAACTCTCTTGTTCTTGTTTAGGTAAAACACTCAAAACAGGATTAACTATAACTAGGCAAATATATTACTCACCATTGCAGAACTGTAGAATTAAGTTGTCTAAATGTTTGACAACTTATTGTTAATCAACATGGTTAAGTGATATACAATTAACAACTCATTATAAAATAATAATGTTCATACTTTTGAGTGACAGATTGGTAATTAAGACTACTAAACACTATTAACTGTTTTCTTTGATATTTAATAATAACACAGTTCAGGAAGTAATTTGTATTATTGCCATATATAGTTACGCAATACAAGTGAACGATACACAACATAAGAATATGCACAAAATATTGGTATATGTACAAATAGTTTGGTGACGTATTTAGGTAAACTACCTTCCTTAGACAAGAGGAATTCGTAGGAGGAGCGAAAATACATTTTTGAATCCCTCTGGCCTGATTTGGTTTACCGAAATCAATCACCATAGTATTTGTACATTTTGTACTTATATTGAACGTACAATAATTGTATTGTATGCAGTTTACTTACATTGTACGTAGTATACTTGTGTTGAATGCAGTTTACTTACATTGTTTGTAGTATACTTTTGTTGTATGTAGTTTACTTACATTGTACGTAGTATACTTGTGTTATATGAAGTTTACTTACATTGTACGTAATATACTTGTGTTGTATGCAGTTTACTTGCATTTTACGTAATATACTTGTGTTGTATGCAGGTTACTTACATTACATGTAGTATACTTGTGTTGTATGCAGTTCACTTACATTGTACGTGATATACTTGTGTTGTATGCAGTTTACTTGCATTTTACGTAATATACTTGTGTTGTATGCAGGTTACTTACATTACATGTAGTATACTTGTGTTGTATGCAGTTCACTTACATTGTACGTGATATACTTGTGTTGTATATTTTCCAACTTTTTTGTATATTTTTCATATATTTGTGTTGTTTAGCGGTCATTTGTTTTATATTTCTACCAAAATACACGCTATCTAAAGGAAAATAAATAATTTGGTCTTCCGTAGTAAGAAAAAATATTTAATTTTTTAAGAAAAATACTTCTTTTTCTTCAAGTACGGAACGACCTCGTCCATCTTTGTTCTCGCCTGTAACAAGAAGAACTTAAAACAATTGTATTATTTTGTGGAAATTTGTTGTTCAGGCGTGGAAATATATCTAATGCCTTGAACTTTTAATCCAGGCATAGTATTTAAAAAAATATCGTCAGGTTGGTGGATCAAATCATAAGTTTAACCTTCGAATTGTAGTATGCAAAAGACCTAGGTTCGAATCCCCAACAGAGCTGAAGTTGGTAATTCACTCGTTTAACAAAGTCAAAGTACATGTGTTAATGGTTAGGTGTAAGAGAGGACTATGTAGTCCTAACCTCACCATTTTTATGTACAATAAAGGCAATTTTCATTTCATTTCACAGGCTTGCAGCCTATTTGGATTGGTGATTCTTTTAACCTATAATCATTGTTTTATTGTGTTTTGTATGTATCCATAAGTTCTAGTCTGTAAAACTGAGAACTATGTGATATTTGGTTATTAATAGCTGACAGGTTTTTTGTTATTTAAAAATGTTTTTAAAATTAACTGCTATATTAAATCATATTTTCCTTTGATTTTGATACTGGACAGCAACAAATCTCTACATAAAGAGGATTTAGACAATTTATATGATTCAAAATTGTTACAGTTAATATATTTCCAACCTATTTTTATTTTTAAACTTTACATAGCCTAAATAGGATGCAACGTTCCAAATTTATTCCATTATTTAAAAATTATCGAATAAATATGAATTCGATGTTACCAGTGGATATATATTTAAATTTTCACTAGTTGTTTTCGTAAATTGAGTTAGGAGATGATCATTTTAAAATTTACCGACAGTTTGAATATATTACAATTAATTGTTGACAGCCTAGGAATGAAATAGTAGACAAGGGCCCAGTAGAGAAGTGCACAAACATTCGTATAGCTAGTAGTACGTGATTCTCCTAGTCCTTCATTGTATAAAGAATACAGTACTGTACTTTTGTTGAGTTGAGAAATTAAAACAAGTTAAGTGGTATTAAAACGGATACCGTATTATCTCCAATATTGCCTCAAAGCAATGATTACTATAGGCAACTTAAAAAATGATAACAGTTTGTTCGGAATTTATTATTGGAGGTGTTGTTATTGTTAAATTATGTTGGACTTTTCCAATGAATGAGAGTTTTGTTAACTACACAACGTTTCGAAAGGTATGAAACTCCTTTTGTTTTCAAGTGGCCTGAATTACTTACATTCATATAAAAGTAATAATAAATAAATAATAAATCGAATCGAATTTATTATCTCTTATATATATTCAATACATACATTACATTTGACTGTTAAAGGAAGTTAAAGGAAATTAAGGGCTGAAGAACATGCCCTGTCACAATACTTTTTAAAAACTTACGACATATTACCTAATTCTACTTAAAAAAAATATACATACAACAAAAAAACAAAATGTCATTAACAGATCCTGAAATGAAGAAAATATTCACATTAAAAAAACAAATTACAAAAACAAGAAAATCTTGAGTACAGTAAGTGTTCGTTCCTACTGTAAGGGATGGTGGTCGGACATGACCCCCGGCTTCGTAAGTCTGGAGGTACAACGTTCAAGTAAGATTTGGGTATTTTTGTAATTTGTTTTGTTATGTAAATAGTTTCTTCATTTCATAATTTATTATTGACATTTTGTTTTGTGATGTTTGTGTATTTTCAAGTAGAAATAGGTAATATGCCGTAAGTTTGTAAAACAAATTGTATTTTTATATTGAAAAGGCCTGTTCTTCAGGCGTTTCCTTTCTTTTTATTTTAAGTATAAATGTAAGACAATTTAGGTCACTTGAGAAGATACCTCTCGAAACTTCGTGTAGTTAATCAAACAAAGACTCGTTGGAAAACTCCAATACATTTTTTAAAATAATAATTTTTAATTTAAACCATTATGTCTTAGATGCTCAAAATATGTTTTTTTTTCAATTACCAGTTTACTAACATTACAAACACTTTTTATAACTATAAATACTTGACTACAAACACTAATTAACAACTTTACCTTGTTTGAGTTTTTCAGAATACACCTCAGTGTGTTGACAACTGCCTCCGCACCCGTGCCTCTAACTGTAACATTAAATTTATGTAAGAGTTTTGACATTCCTCTTGATTTATCAACACAACAATCAAATTACGTATTTTAAATTATGAATGTAGTTCCCTCAATAAATCTAAGAGTCAAACGAGTGTATATTGTCGGCACTGGTGGTGCAGTGCTATAACCCAGCTACATGGGGACAAAGTGTTTGGAAGATTGTAGGCGATAGGTTGGATGCTCGGACCTCTTAATACCGACATGGCGTCCGCTCAATGGTTGCTATTGGCGTGGACACTACTAGAGAAGTCTGGGTGTCCATGTTGGGTGATGATCATTGTGCGGATGTTGTGTGGGGGAGATAACTGAGTATCAGGCTTGTCAATTAGCTTAAAATCAGACCAGCACTACGTGGTTCGGATTCCACGTAAAGCTGTAGGTCCCTTAGTTGCTCTGGCTGTTGGGCTATTAATAAATTGCCCTTTCTGGGGAACAGTTGAACTCAGTTAGTAACCAGACTACACTCATCCACATTCATCCTACACTCATATAACCATTCATATTCGCCTTAAAATACCAACAACGTTGTGTCGGCGTCTCATATGTAAGAATGTAAGAATATATGATTCATGTGATACTTTCTTTTTTAGTTCAATAACAAACCTGCGATTCGTTAACCAGGTTAATTATTAATGAATTTCACTGATAAGAAAAAATAGCTTTTAAAAACAATACACCAATCTAATATATTTTGTGTATAGCATTGTTGTATTACTGTTATTGTTTGTTATTTCTGTCTGTGGAGATTTCGGTAAAACCCAAATCCTTTCCTTTCATGTAGCTAATAGTCATGATAACTTTTTTATCATGTAGTTCCTTTAAATTAGTGTAATCCGTTAGTAATAAGATTAAATTATTTTAGTAACAGAAAGAATTTAACAAGTTATAGCAACAATATTAACAATACAGTCTGTTTTGATTATGTCAGTAACAATCAAGGTGTAACAAATAAAATGTATTGTTATGTATTGTTGAATATTTATTAAAAAAATGTAGTCAACCACGTCTCTATTTTTTTTTTGTTTTTTTTTTTTTTTTTTTTTTTTTTTTTTTTGAGAAAAAGACATTGTCAGTGTCCAATTCAACTAGGGAAAAAGTTTACTAGCACCGCAGAGAATAAAGAAACAGAGGTCGCATCCGATAGTGCGCTGAATGTGTGTCGAATAGTTAGTTCTCCAGTTTGCCGTGGTTTTGAAGGGGCCAGCACCTTGATAGTACCTCCCTTAATTCTCCTCATTCTCGAGAGTGTAAATAATGTAGTGATTGTTACTTCATATTTATGAAGACGTATTAATTTTAATCTATTTATAACTGTCATTGAAACGTGCTCTGCGGCCATAAGAAAGCAATGTCTGTTTATTTTTTCTCTGTGCAAGAAAAAATCAATGATAATCGTTCAAAAACCGAATAACATAATGTATAAAATACGTTAAAACGCCAATTTATTTTACACTAGTGGCTTTTGAGGGCAAAGGCCCCTAAATAAGTAAAATAAAATTGTTGCTGTTAAATATTTAATTTAAAATATTTAATTATTAATAGTTTTGAAAAACTCATCATCATATATACAGGTTAATCAGGTATTATTGTTGTACTAAAACCTCAGTACACTATACTTTTGTTGTTGTAAGAATTGTCTGTTTAATTTTTTTTTTTTACTATATTTTCAATAAACACTTTAATTCCGTCTGGGGATTTTACTCTACTAAATGTAACATAAAGTTGGCCATGTGTATACACTGGTTTGTCCAGCTAAATACCAGCTTTGGTTTTGGCCTTGTTAATTAGAGTACAAAACATTAACAGCTGAAATATTTAATTTGTCTTATTGACAGCTGGACTCAATTAACCAAAACAAAAGTTAGGAACCTCTTCACATAAGATTAACATGGGAATTTTGAAGGCCAATGGGGCGGATCCCTAAAGGGGAGTTGGAAAACTTTTATTTTTCCCGCCATCTACAATATCAGACCTTTAAAATTAATATTTTCCGAAGTGATTAGGTAGAGTGTAGCGCTTGAAACTTTTACGCAACTGATTTTCCTTACGAAATTAGATATATATATATATGTTTTCCTCATACAACAATGCTGAACTGTAACGAGATTCTTCGTAGTTCTCTGAAAATCTACAAGATACCAGCACTAACCAGGCAATTGGCTTATTCTCATTTTACAATTACAATAATCTATAATTATTTTAGTTTATTAGTGATCTAAAAGAATACTCTAGATTCTTATCTATAAAACTAACAAAAACAATTTTTAAGTAAAAAATATATGGAAACATAAATTGCAATGGGAACTACCGCTGAAAACGTACCGGATTTATTAAAAGGAAATAGGTTTTTGAATTTTCAACTTACATTTTTTCTGTTGGAACCAGTGAAGGAACTTGTTGGTGGTACATTTATTGTCAATTCACACGCACACGCACATGCAAACGCGCGCGCACGCGCGCGCGCCCACACACACACACACACACATCATTATAATCTTAATGTAAATTATCCAAAAACGATGTACTCACACGTTACGAAATCTCCGGAACCAATAGACAACTTTTGATGAAATTTAAAGAGAAGCCAGATTTTGTATCATAGAGACCCAAATAAAAAAATATTTCTCGAAATACCATTGCTAAGGTGTAGAAACAGCCTCTTAACGTCGCCTTTTTTTTGTTACAGTAATATTGGCATTAAATTAATTTAATAATTTATTTCACACGGTTGATAGAAAAAACATAAACATTACTCTAAAGCAATGGTAATTTGGTTTTCATTTTGAAACGTAATTTCTATTTACTCTGAAATGTTTCCACTACTTTTCATCCGCCTAAAGTAGACTTATTGGATTTTCTAGACAGTAAAACTGAGTTATCTAGGAGAACGGCAGCAGGCTGAACGTTTATATTGGTGTGAAAAACCACTAACGGAAGCGTAAGCAAGCGTAGAGAACCGCTCTATAGCGAATCAATGGATATTTCCTTAGTTTTTACTAGTTATATAAGCAAAACAGCATTGTTAAATAAATTAGCAATTTGCAGAACAGTTAGTGGGAAATCAGCTTGTAAGTTACCTAGTCTGCAAGCGTCATAGACCTTGTCAAATTCCTCCTTGTCGTTGGTCCTTGACCGATACTTCAGCAACGCCTCTGGAACCAGCTTGCCTCCAGAATCTAGCTGGAAATATAAATTACTTAAAAGTATAAGTTATAAGTATACATTTGCAGTTGTTTATGGTAAATTTCTATTGTTTACAAACAACCAATCTTATTTTATTGTTTGATTCCACGGGATTACTCTATATATTTATATTTTTTTTTTAACTGTTGTTTCTTATAAATATTTAGAAATAGTTTTCTCATAAACCTATCATCTACATGGTTGGGCAAAAGTGTAGAATTTATTTATTTATTTTAAAACCATTGAAAAGAATGTTATGAAACTATGGTTATGTACATGCCCCTATACCAAACATTTAGACATATTTTACTCGTTTTACGCAATGCCAGGGGATGACCCATGAAGAAAGTTTTATACATTTAAATGTAAGTCTACGTCGAGTTAGGTCTCATTTTACAGGTCTTTGTTTGTGCAATACAACAGTGAAAATCTGAGATCAAAAGAATGATCCAGTCAGAAAATACAGCCACTCTAAGAACTTCATGTCATACAACTAACAAATGACATGAAGTTATATGACTTCATATACATTTAACTTCGTATGACTTCATTTGTATATGACTTCATATACAAATATTCGTATCCTTAAGAACAAGGATATGATATTTATTATTTATTGCTCTTTACAGCTATAATTTTGTCTTAAAAGTAAGGGAAATGAATTCATTTTGACACAAAAATATCTAATAAATAATTATAATAATTTTCCTATACTGTTTTCTAGATATATTTAATGTCCAGAGTGTTTTCCTTATTTTTATCAAATAACAAAGTTATTTTTAAAACACACTTTTTCGTTACGATTGCAAACACTCAATAACAGGGATATCAAACAGTGATAAATAAACTAAATAAATAACCGAATAACTAAGACGTATTAGTTGTATGACATGAAGTTCTTACAGAGGCTGCATTTTCTGACTGGGTCATTCTTTTGACCTAGAATTTTTCACTGTTGTATTTTACGAACAAATGCCTTTAAAATGAGGTACGGTTTGAGGTAGGCTTACATTTAAAAATGTTAAGACTTCCTTGGCGGGCCATTCCCTGACTATGGATAAAATATGTCTAAATGTCTGGTATACAACATATACATAAATACAAAGTGTCATTAAATTTGTTCACTAGTTTTAAAATTATTAATAAATATATAAATAATTAAATTAATATTTGGAAGTAACTTGACATAAAAATAATTCATTTAAATAATGAATGTAGGCTTGTGTCTCACTAATTAGTCTACAACATTATTAAGGCATTGAATAATATTTCTAAATGCTCCTCCACACAGGCTTAGCCTTGGAGGTTAACCTCTTAGTTTTTCTCTGGTTTAATCACTATTTCATTCTATATAATACGAAGGTCAGATTTAGCATGTATATTAGACTTATTGTTCTTAATTTGTTTTGGTTGTTATGTATTTTATTTCTAACTTATTTTGCTATGTAAATTATGTACGTAAATTATGAGAAAAATAAAGATTATTATTATTTATTATATTATTATTTACATATTCCAGACTTTTGTCCAACGCTGTATATACGCTCCTCCTGAAAGATAATCTAGTGGCCTTTCACCCACCATACATAGACATTACATATGATCGTAACTCCCCCCCCCCTACACATTCTAAGTAGACAATGCAGATGGCAAGGGTCAATATTTATCCAGCTATATTATCAAACATTTATCCTGAAAATAACCTAATCTCCTCACCCTCTTCCTGTTATGTATCAACTAAGTTAAATGTAACTTTCAAATATTAAATACATATATACTAATAAATTAATTCTTCTTCTACCCTAAACAGTTCAAAAACTGTCCCAAATTGGACTCTTCTTTCTATAAAATCATGTCAAGATGCATATCACTTCCACTTATACATACACAAATCATAAATTGAACTTACAGAAAGGGTTTGTAGAGCTGAACAAACGTTTATTCCTTGAGTTTGTTTATAAAAAAAATACGTGGTTCAGATTCCACGTAAATCTGTTGGTCCCTCAGTTGCCTTGGTTGGCTATTGTCCTCGCTGGGCTAATTCGAAGTCATAGTAACAAGACTATGGTCCATACTCATCATACATTTAAGTAATCATTCATGTTTGCTGAAGGTGGCCGTTTCCCTGCACGAAAAACGCCAAAAACGTGCGTTTCTATTTCAATTATTCGGTGCTTAATAATAATTTTATCGTAACACTTCAAGTGTTATTTGAAAGGTGAAAACCTAATCTGTTTGACTGTTAGTTGGTTTTTGTAAAAGATTTAGTATTTGTATAATGTTTTCTCGGTTAAATACGTGAAACTTTAAATGCATTCTTGACGATGTTCCATTTGAAAACTCACAATTTCAACTTATGGTCCACTAAAATGGGCCTTTAATAATCATAAATTATTCACTATTACTTATCATAATAATAAACACGAACCGAATAGTTGAAATAGAAAAGCATGTTATAGCCCACTGACGGTAAAATCACATTGCTACTATACGGCTGCCTGGGGCTATCAACGTCCCAGCGGTGGCTTGGCAGATTAGGGAACAGCTACCTTAAAACACGCAAAAGCTGGGTCAGAATATCTAATATGTAAAGTGATCTGAATATATAATATATTTTATAAGTTTTTCTTTTAAATTTGTTTCGTAAAAGATCGTCAAACTCATTGCTTTATCTAAAATAGGTAAATAATAACTGGAAAACCTTCTCAGTAAAAAATAAATTGTAAAACATTAAAGTTATTCTTGTCCACTTCTATTAAATTGAACTAGTCTATTAAAATGTCCTCTCTACATAAGTTCTGTATTATTCCCTGCTACAACGTCATTATACTTTATACTTGGAAATACAAGGAGAAAAAGATATTACTTACTAGTCCAAGTTTTTTCGCCGCACAAGCGTATATTTTCTGAAAAAGAATTAAGAACTTAGGAACTTTAAGATGTTATGAAATTAAATGCTGGTATCTGTAGATATTTATAATCATGGAAATAAGCAGAATTTTTGTCTATTTCAATTATTTATCGTAATTTGGAAGTTTACCAACTATTAACTTTAATTCTACGATGTAATATTTAAAATGCTATATAATGAGAGGTAAAAATTAACTATTGAAATATTTAATATATTTAGCTCATTACTAAATAAATTATATGAACTAAAATTTTAATTCATTATAAAAACTTTTGTTTCCTTTAGGTTCAGTGTCAAAAGAAGATATAACTCAAGAAACGTCTACAAAAATAAATAGAAGTATCTATTATAACCTCAACAATTATTTGCTCTAATTAAATAACACTAACATTTTATGAACTCACACACTATTAAGAAATATATGGACAGACGATTATTATAAATAATTAAGCTACACATCACCAAGTTATATAATGTTTTTATTCATTTATTTTTTATTTAATAAAATGGATTTAACATATTTTTTTTTAATTGTGTTGAATATATAACAAAAGTTTGTTCAGTTTATTAATGTTAAGCTTGATTACAATAATTTTCTATACATACAGGATGTCCCACAACCATTTTAATAAACTTTACTACATTTTTCGGTAGGTTACTAAGAAATAATATATTATAAGATGTTTCCTATCTCAATTGGTTTTCTGCCTGAGTGTCTGTATGCGAATTACAAAATCTAAGTATCCCAAAAAACTGTTTAAGATAAAGATCTGAAACTCAGTAAGAAAGTTTATTTGAATAGGATACATTTTACTGACAATTTTTTTCTTTGAGGGTAGGGTTAGGTTAGGTTAGGTTAAGTTAGGTTCAAAATTCCATCAATTAATTAAAATCCGTCAATGCCAAATATCTAAAAAAAAGCAATAAAATATATTAACTGTTACCATTTTGAAACGAATTTATCGAGGAAAACAAACATTTTCAGTAAACTTTATAAAATTTAGATCATTATTCTTACCAAGTTTTATAGTATTCTCAAGTTTTTTTTGTTTTTTTTTTTTTTAACACAGACAGAAAACCAATCGAAATAGGATATATTATATTGTATTATTTGTTAGTATTGACCTACTGAACAATGTGACAAAGTGTATTTAAATCGTTGCAGGACACCATATTGTATATTGTATCACCACAAAAAATATTTCCTAATGAATTAGAAAATATAATCCATAGATTGTTTGTTATACTCTGATAGCTAAATTAAATTAGCAACAGTTAAACTATTGTTTTGTATTTGTATAAGCTATGGGAGTAGGGAATAAACTTTCTACAAGGTAATGTTATACTAGTTAAAATGTCATATAAATATGTTATGAAACAAATTGCAATATAACAAAATAAAAACCAAACGAACAATACTCTACCTTACCCTGCAGCTGTCGTACTTTAGATCGTTACAGCTTTTGGGCTTTTCTTCACCCAAAACCTCCTCCAAGCAAAGTCCTGTAAAATTAACTGCTGTCAACTGAATACTGTAATGATAGAAATAAATTATTATAAATATGATAAAAAATAAAATTAATAATCCTGCCTAGAGCATATTCCGAAGATTTATTTTAATGGCAAATAGTTATGATAAACATTTCATAATTGAAACGTAGAGAACAAAATTACATAATATAATACGACGAGTGAGTTCTAGTTCATCAATAAAAGTCAGTTTAGAATAAAAATCATAAAAAATAATGAAATTCTATTCAATTTCCATTGCTTGTTATAGAACAATTGAAAAATACGTATATCTTAACAATCAATAGTTAAAAATATAAACAATTATAGTATTACTACAAAATTATACGTACTTAATTTAAACGCTTAGTATAATAAAACGAAAATATATAACATACAGTATAGTATAAAATATATACAAGATTAAAATGTTTATCGTATCATATATCTGTAGGCAAGCTTACAAATGTGCATGCCATTTTTAAAACTATATTTTAATTTTAAAATAACATTCAAAATAGTTCAATTTACAAAACACATATCATAAAGTTCGATAGTATTCATATATTCTAGTGATTAATGGTAAAGTAGATAATGCTTAATTATGAATTGCACGTGATTTATAAGGTGTTAAAACGTAAAACTTGTACGTCTCAATGTCGTGAATACAGAACTGGACGAGTGAGTGTTGTGGGTGGGGCTGTTTGTGCGTAACGGAGAATTTGGCCAAAGTCTAGTATCGTGTGTACGTTGATATTGTGGGTGGTCTTCCTAAAGTATACTTTGGGTGGGTGGAACTATTTGTGTGCACTGCAGAAAGTTACCTCAGCCATGTATCGTGTGTGCAATGCAAATAAAACATATTTATATTATTTAAGACCTAAAGGACAGTGAGTGAACTTTACTCAATGATTACAGTACCGACTGTTAGCTCAGTTGGGGATTCGAACCTTGGACCTTGCCCTTCGCAGTCTGAAACCTTAACCACTGAGCCACCACGCCGGCAAGACTACCATAAAATGAAAAAGTATCCATAAAGTACGATATGATAATAATAATTTACAAAAATAATGTTTAGGTTGATAGTACATTTTTACTATGATACAATTATAATGTTTACAAATACAAATATTGGATAAAATAATGTAAATGAGAGTTTTTTTACTTAGTAATTCCACTCGAACGAGTACAACTGAAAAAGTACAGTTGGAATCACATATATTTATGGTTATTTAACATAGACAGTTAACCTAAAAGCGTTGTTCAAATCCTAATGAAATTTAGCTTTAATAGAATTATGACAATCGAATAACCCAAAATAATTTAATGAAGTAATGTAATAATCCATGACAGATGTCAATTTGTAATTCACTCCCGTCTGTCGAGGGTTGTTACAAATCAAATTAGAAAATTAAATCATTCCAAATTTGATTAAGGCTAAATAACATGAGTATTTAATAGAGTGAGTAGCGTGAGAGTATGTGAGTAGCGTGAGAGTATGTAAGTAGCGTGAGATTATGTGAGTAGCGTGAGATTATGTGAGTAGCGTGAGAGTATGTGAGTAGCGTGAGAGTATGTGAGTAGCGTGAGATTATGTGAGTAGCGTGAGAGTATGTGAGTAGCGTGAGAGTATGTGAGTAGCGTGACAGTATGTGAGTAGCGTGAGAGTATGTGAGTAGCGTGAGAGTATGTGAGTAGCGTGAGAGTATGTGAGTAGCGTGAAGTTGTATATAAATCATATATGTTACCTATGTTTGTAGTCCCATCGTCCAGTTCCTTGTAGCACTCCTTTAAGGCCGTAACAACGTCCTTCAATTTTGTATACAACTGAAAGAAAACAAAAATTTAAAGGTTAAAGGGTCCTGTTTCACAATGAATTTAGTCTAATACTTATTGTTGTAATTTGTAGAATTTTGTTTCATAATGAAAAATTACAATTTTACAAGTTAGAAGTTGAATCACTAATGTTATAAGTTTATATTTCACACCAATAACTAATATTTTTTAGTGGAATAGTACTATTTTTATTTCCTTTTTTTAGTTGCTTTACTGTTATTAATTTATTTGTCCTGTTTATTTTGGTGTATTATTACTATGCTTCAAGATTTATTTTTTGATTCCTCTGATGAAGATAGTAATATAGTGGTCATACATTGTACGAGAAAAACTTTTAGAAACTGTATTAAGTTCCATTTTGAAAGTGTATTAGAACTTTTTATTTTCCACACTTCCTTTTTACTTTGCTTCGTCAAGCTAGCGCTGATGGCACCAAAAGCGTGTTTTTGTTTTCTATATTTTGTTTTAAAACACATATCGTAATTTTTCTTTGCTCTGCACGTTTTTCCATGATGCAATATTTGCAATAAAAAAAGACAAAATACTTGTAAACCTAATCTTTTGTATGCAAATAAAAATCAGCTGACTTGTAGATTTGTAACTTTCTCTTATAGAAAGTAAGTTATAATATTAGTGTAGAGATTTTGGTTGTAAAAAATAATATATTAGTACTTGTAGTTTTTTTATTTGTAACTTGTAGTTTTTCACTTATATTAACAGTATTTGATATTTATTTGAATAATGGTTGCGTAAGGTAGGGTAAATTAATAGCCAAAGTGAAAAGTCTTTAAAAATTTAAAGTCTTTATCAGATACATTTATATAGTTGTCTTGTTATGTAATGTTTTTGTCGTCTGTTAAAGTTATGTTAATTAATTAATTAACTTAGAGACAACTACATTATTTAGTGTTGCAACAAATGTTGGTATTTACTAGTAAAGCCAATGCTCCCGAGAGACTGGCCATGTTTGATGTTGTCTGGAATTCTAAAAAATGCACTCGTGTTTCTAAATTGGCCACACAAATCCCAAGTCATTTTTGGCCTCATCAACAATTTTACTCCACTGTCGTATGTCTTTCGCCCTATCCAGAACCACTCCCAGTCTCCTGAGGTCCTCCTTCACCTGATCAATTCATCTGAGTCTTGATCTTCCCAGTGGTATTCACCTAAGTGGTTGACCAGTTCACACTCTTCAGTAAATGGTTCTCCCCTCTTCTTTGAAAGTATCCCAGCCATCTCAATATTCTGTTTTTAAATAGTTACTACTATGTCAGGATCCTGTATATAGTACAATTATCTCACGATTCTTCCTTATATACTGATTTCTCGTGGACCGTTCCTAAACAAGAATAGCAGGACACTGAATACATCCAAAGTAGTTGTTTGTGTACAGTAATCATGTATGAAGTTTTGTTGCTTCTTCTGATATGGTTACAATAAAATTAAGCCATTCTTGAACCTGCACATAAGATCAGTATTGAAACTTTCGAGCACCACCATTTTGTTTAGAATTAACCTTTTGATATCTAATTTGCGGCATGATGTTCTACTAATTAATACCTTTAAATGGAATGCATACCGACCTGTGCTTCCTTTTCAGATTATCTTCCGACTCCTAGCGGGTCGTCCTCCTGAGGAAGTAGCAGGTCACTGATTTTGAGTTAAAGAGCTTTATATCTCTAGTAAATTGGTTTACCTCTATCTTAAAAGTTTTCAAATATAATGAACCAGACCAGGACGTTTTGGACACCCTGTATAAGAATTTGTGAAAATTTATTAAATTAAAATCAACCAACGAACAACTGTTTTGTTGAATTCCTTTGATCTGTGCTTGATTTGAGAATATAACATTGTTTTGAAGAAGAATAGATTCATGCTGACCGAAATCCAAGCCGGAAATCACATGATTTTCTGATCTCTCCTAAGAACATTTAGTACTTATGTTTATATTATGTGTAGATTATATTATTTTGCAAAATTAGTCTACAAACAGCATAACCATTGATTTTATAGGAATAATAATCAAGGCTTTAACTAAACGCCACCAGTTAATTGTGGTTTTACCTTGAACATGGAGATGTAGGCGCATGCTTCCTTAAACATAATATAGAGTGTGTCCGGTGCATGAGAATGGGGCTACAGTTGTATTTCACACCGTTGGTGTTGATTAGAAACATTTGGCCGGATTGTGTAAGAACCCTGGCATGATAATGGGTGGCAGCTGTTATCTCACTAACCCACTGTGAGTTATTGCGATCTAGGCTATTCATCACGACAGAGATATTCAAACGGATTTGTTCACTGTGACACACTACGTCTCTCTATATAGTATGTTGTATATATATAAACTAGTAGATACTAAACAACATCAGAACTGGAACTATCCAATGATATTAAACATTTTACCCTAACTAATACATGAATTATCCACTAACAAAGATGTATGGAGAGTAAGTACGTCAACATGGATTGTCATCCATATAAATATGATTTGTTTATATAACTACCACTGTAAATTCTTTCTAGCAAGGATTTCACTGTATCCATGCTGAAAATGAGAACGAACCAGTAAGGATGACTTGGTGGTATAGGGTCTACTTGCTGGAAATAGGTACCAACCAGAAAGATAACTTGGTGGTGCTCTAACTGGAAATTAACACCATTCAGGATGATGTGTTGATTGTACCATTTCTGGAAATTAGTAACAACCTGCAAGGATAGCTTGGAGGTACCCTTGATGAAAATGGTTACCAACCAACAATGATATCTTGGAGGTAACCTTCATGGAAACGGGTGCCAACCTGCAAGGATAGCTTTGAGGTACCCTTGATGAAAATGGTTACCAACCAGCAATGATATCTTGGAGGTAACCTTCATGAAAACGGGTGCCAACCTGCAAGGATAGATTTAAGGTACCCTTGATGAAAATGGTTACCAACCAGCAATGATATCTTGGAGGTAACCTTCATGGAAACGGGTGCCAACCTGCAAGGATAGCTTTGAGGTACCCTTGATGGAAATGGTATCAAACCAGCAAGGATGACTTTGTGGTAACCATACTGGAAACGGGTGCCAACCTGCAAAGATAGCTTGGAGGTACCCTTGATGGAAATGGTACCAAGCAGCAAGGATAGCTTGGAGGTACCCTTGATGGAAATGGGTACCAAACCACCAAGGATGACTTTGTGGTAACCCCTGAACCGCCACAGTAATTAAAATTGTTACAAATTCCAATACTGTATATTTCAAGAGTAAGAAATGGACCCCACCGACAAGTTTTTTGTAACTTGGTGGGGCCAAACAATTGTAAACAAATTGTTAATAAAGAAATAAAATAAATAAATACTGGAAACGGGTGCCAACTTGCAAGGATAGGTTGGAGCAACGATATCTTGGAGGTACCCTTGATGGAAACGGGTGCCAACCTACAAGGGTAGCTTTGAGGTAACCTTGATGGAAATGGTACCAAACCAGCAAGGATGACTTTGTGGTAACCATACCGGAAACGGGTGCCAACCTTTACTTCCTAGGATTATTTGAAAGTTTTCGGAGGAGCGAATGATTTTAAATTTCATGAACCTCATCAATATACTTTACCTTTCTACCTTATCTCACATTAATAAAATGTAATAATAATTGCTTTGCGTTGAATATATATCAAAACTATCATAAAACAAACGTATCACAGTATGATCTATCCTATCTTAAAATATATTGTTAATAAATCAGAAGATTCAAAATATTATTAAAAACTACTACTTAAAATCAGAGTTTATTTTCATTTTATAGAAAATAATTACTTGAAAAGATAAACTAATCTACGCTTGTGGTAGCTTTAAAACCTGGGGCTATGAAGAGCAAGTGATGGAAAAGTATTAAATGATAACATCGAAAAAGATTTTACAGTTGAAATCTCCACTACAACTACAATTGACTCCAAGAGCTCTCAGACTACCAAAGTGGAGCATTGTCTGTGAAATGGCTTGTTCAAAACCTCAAGTCTCCTCGTTAGATTTACCTCTCTCTGGACGTAGTAGAACTAACTCCAGTATAACCTAAAGCTTAGCAGAAACTTTCAGATAAAGACAGATATGTTATATCAGCGTTCAGGATTAAACTCCCACAACTTATCTGCTGCTCCTCATCTACACATACAGCATCTAGCTTCAAAAACTGTCCATCCTTTCAGATCGTAAAAGGAAAAGAAATCTTCAAACAAGAAACATTGATATTTCAAACTCGTGGCAAAACGTACAACCTAAAGCACGGTACATAACATTATGTCGGCACTGGTGGCGCAGTGCTGTAACCCAGCTACTTGGGGACAAAGTGTTTGGGAGATTGTAGGCGATTGGTTGGATGCTCGGTCCTCTTAATACCGACATGGCGTCCGCTTGATGGTTGCTATCGGCGTGGACACTACTAGAGAAGTCTGCGGTGTCCACGTTGGGTGGTGATTATTGTGCGGATGTTGTGTGGGGGAGATAACTGAGTATCAGGCTTGTCAATTAGCTGAAAATCAGACCAGCACTACGTGGTTCGGATTCCACGTAAAGCTGTAGGTCCCTTAGTTGCCCTGGCTGTTGGGCTTTTAATAAATTGCCCTTTCTGAGGAACAGTTGAACTCAGTTAGTAACCAGACTACACTCATCCACACTCATACTACACTCATATAACCATTCATATTCGCCTTAAAATACCAACAACGTTGTGTCGGCGTCTCACATGTAAGAATATGAGTAAGAGTAAAGTAAATACCTAAAAACCTTGCAGGCACAACAAAAATTAAGACCAACAGTGTTTTGTACATTGTTATTGTTGTAGAAAAGAATATTTTTAATATTTTAGGTGTAGATACTAACAGTTCTGAGTAATAACCGAACATGTTTAAATAAATTTCAAGTCATAAGTTATATAGTATTATATTTATATAAAACACGCCAAATTTATGCTCAAACATAAGATAGTATTCATTCTCAGTGATATGACTTTGAATGTTGTGAAGATGTAGAAAGTTGCGGTGATCATGTTTTGCTACATTTCCTATTGCGGAAAGACATGTGTGAAGTGTTCTTGATTATGTTTTACATTCTTACATATGAGACGCCTTTAAATACCTTAAAATACTATTCATATTCGTATTTTAAGGCGAATATGAATGGTTTTATGAGTGTAGGATGCGTGTGGATGAGTGTAGTCTGGTTACTAACTGAGTTCAACTGTTCCTCAGAAAGGGCAATTTATTAATAGCCCAACAGCCTGGGCAACTAATGGACCTACAGCTTTACGTGGAATCCGAACCACGTAGTGCTGGTCTGATTTTCAGCTAATTGACAAGCCTGATACTCAGTTATCTCCCCCACACAACATCCGCACAATGATTACCACCCAACATGGACACCCCAGACTTCTCTAGTAGTGTCCACGCCAATAGCAACCACCAAGCGGACGCCATGTCGGTATTAAGAGAACCGAGCATACAACCTATCGCCTACAATCTCCCAAACACTTTGTCCCCATGTAGCTGGGATACAGCACTGCGCCACCAGTGCCGACAATTTACTTTTAGTGACTTGTGGAATTTAGTTTTCACCCATTGAATCCACCCTGGTATAGTTTCAGATTAATCCATACACAACTTGGTCTCCTATGGGATATTCGTAGTGGGGTTATATATTCAGTATTAATTTGTCCCTTCTCTAGATATTTGTTAAAAGGACCCATTTCATAAATACTTGGAAGATATACAGATGATTAAGCTGGTTGCTCCATGTTAGAGGATCGTCAGGTATAAATAAAACCACGGTAAATGGCTTGTGGACAGCGCATGCGTGGCAGATTCTGTTTCCCACCACTGAGTCATCTGATGATACACCGTAGAGTCGCTGCTAGCATTCTCAATTCTCTTTCTACGTACCGCATATGTTAGATCTGCTAATCTACAGTTGAATTAATTTAATTTATTGATATTAGTTTATTGTTCTACCGTAATTATAGATTGAAATACATTACAATGTATTGATACAATACAATTACTGATACAGTGTAAACATTATCTAGATGTGAATGTAAAATTAAATAAAAATTGTTTACATAATTATTACAACGTATTATTATTTATTTTCAATGTCGTTTATGAGACAAATACGCTATGTTTGAAAGAAAAACTATCCATAAGTATGTACAACAATAGCAAATTTTATTGAGAGTGAATTGTAAACTGTAGATAAATTAATAGTCTAACTTACAAATTATTAGTCTGACTGTACATTATAGCATGTTTGAGTGAATTTTTCCCTCACAAACTAAAGGCAGTGACATGCCATTTGTTTTTTTTTTTTTTTTTTTTTTCAACTTCACTTGCCAGTTGAAATGGGCCTACAGGCCTGTGCGTCAACTTTATTCAACGAGTGAAGTACCGACCGTTGGCTCAGTGGGGATTCGAACCTTGGACCTTGCCCTCCGCAGTCCGAAGCCTTAGCCACTGAGCCACCACGCCGGCAAAGTTTGGGTTTACGTTTAAGATATAGTAAATTCTTGACTGCTGATATAAAACTACCACCTCTACAATTGTTATGTTTTAGGTTTGTTTACCTAATTTGTTTTCTTATTCCTCATTTTCGTGAAGAACCATCACAAACCAAAAACTACAGCCAAACATTTATTACTGATTATTTTAAACAGGGGATTACAAATGCAACAATATTTCAATCAGATTTATATTCTTTGTCCAGTTGAAACACGTCGATTTCTGGCTTGACCTTGTCGTAAAGATTTGGGAAAGCCAAATCGGCGCCATATTTCTGCCTTACGTCTTCGTATAGCTGTAGATCAAACATAACCTCAAACTCGGGCTTGGTCATGAATATATCTGCGTAGAGAAAGGTGACGCCCCTCACTCGGCGAATAAAAGCTTCCAATCTCCTCATCGCCTCTGTTGGTTTGTAAGCATCTTTTCTCTTAACGTACCCAGGTACGCCGTAGATTCCTTGAAGAAGAAAAAGTGCATTGATAGATTTATATAGTTAGTAATAACATTTAATATTCATTCAAGTATTCTTATTTGAATTGAGTATAAGTCATACACATAAAAATATGAATAACAACTGAATGTGTGCACTAACTGTCATATAAAGTGTAAAAATACATAGTTTCGTTTCATGTCTCAAAAAAAACATTATAAAATAATGTTTTATAATTGTTAAGGAAAGAAATATTTTGAAATAACGGGTTCCAATCATGTCACAAATATCTTATATTCTGCTACTGATTGTAATATTCCTGTGGAAAAAGGATAAATATAAACTGGCTTAATGGCAGAGTGTTATATTGTGTACTTTATGTATGTTTTCCAACGCCATTATGACATGCTTTATTTAATGAGAAAAAGATATGACCATTTAGGTCCTCTCTTACATTTGATTTCATTATTATAAAATTAATAATATCTATTTCATTATTAGAGAAGTCTGGGGTGTCCATGCTGGGTGGTAATCATTGTGCGGATGTTGTGTGGGGGAGATAACTGAGTATCAGGCTTGTCAATTAGCTGAAAATCAGACCAGCACTACGTGGTTCGGATTCCACGTAAAGCTGTAGGTCCCTTAGATGCCCTGGCTGTTGGGCTATTAATAAATTGCCCTTTCTGAGGAATAGTTGAACTCAGTAACCAGACTACACTCATCCACACTCATCGTACACTCATAAAACCATTCATATTCGCCTTAAAATACCAACAACGTTGTGTCGGCGTCTCACATGTAAGAATGTAAGAATTTACAGGCAATGGAGATCAGATTCCTGTGAAAACTTTAAAAAACAAAAACAGAAGGGACAAAGATATATCTTTGGGTAAGTAAAATGAGGACGTTCACATCATGGCTGTGCTAAGAATGAAGGTAAGAGAGGAGGTCTGTCTAATACCAAGATAGGAAGAAATGAAAAAGTTTCAATATAACGTCCCATTTACCCGAGTTACGATTGATCAAATTTCTGGATTAATCAGGAAAGGTCTATATTAAAAAAATAACACAAACAAGGTATAAAATAAACTCAAATTGTACGCCAGTAATTCTTGGTCATCATGCCAACCTAAGATCAGTAATGAAGGGACTGGAAACAAAATTGGGATTAATTATAGTAAGGATGAAGAACTAAAATGTAAATCAATAAGGCAAAATAAAATCAAGTAAGGCAAAATGGCCATTGTAAGGCAAAAAGGCAAAATTGGAAGCACTTGTCTGTGACTTGCTTGGCTTGAGGCAATAGTGTAAAGTTGAAGAAAATAAAATAACTGCGTAATGTTCAACAAGTGGCCATTAAAGTTTCTTTTGTTTTCATTGTTTCTTTTTCTAGGGCAGGGCCTGATTTTATTTGTATTAGTATCTTTTCGTTATGCCTCTTTATCTTGCAAGGTTTTCTGGGTTCATATGCGCATTTCTCTACTAGTGTGGCATCCTCAGAGATACTAAAAACTAAGTAGGATAAATATCTTCATTATATACAGTTCGTACAGCGACACTCCACTACACTAAACTTAGTTAGCAACGCGGGGGGATTTGTGCGCCACTTCCTCCGTATGTTGTACTTGAACTCAAACTTCATGCGGAGTTTTTCTTATAAGCTGTGATTATCCGACCGTTAACTCAGTTGAAGATTCGAATCTTGGACTTTGCCCTCTGCAGTCTGAAACCTTACTTACTGAGCCACCACGACGGCAGTTAACACGAGGAAACATGTTGGGGATGAATCAGGGGACGTATCAAGAGGATGGAGGAATGCAGACCACAAAGGAAATGTCATGATGAATGATGAAGGGTAAAAGTCCTTCTAAAATTCCTGACGACAGATAGATTAAGGGAGAGAAAGGAAGAGTGTAAAGAAGAGAATAGGATTGGGCTTTAATCCTAGTAGAGAGAAAACGGACAAATTTAGTTTCTGAATGAATATTACCTAAGTTGTTGTACATGGCGTAGTTTGTGCCTGGGCACAGCAAGTGGGAAGGAGGGCGAGGCACCTGACCTGACCTAGGACCTCTGTCGTAGACTCTGCAAGGATAGATCAGTAGAGGGTAGAGGTCGAATAAGTCCTCACTCACATCAATCTGCTGCTCCAGGTCGGCCATGGGTAACACGATGTCATGGAAAACTTGCTTGGACACTGTCAGTTTCCGTATCCCTGAAGGTACATGAAATATTTTAGGACAGCAGAAAATACATTTGTCAGTAAAATCAATTTTCTTTTATGTAATGCTTGTATGTATGTGACTTCATAAAGTATAACTTCGACATGTTCTCAATACTGATATAATATGAAACCAATAATCTTCACATGGAATTAAGCAAGATAAAAAAGTATAAATTACTTTTTAACATACTAAGGGTTTAAAATTTTGTTTAAGTTGGTTTGAAAAACACTGTTATATTTGGCAACTAGCATTAAAAAATTTCAGTCAGAGAGATTGTGACCTACGTATTATATTTAGCACATATTGTGATTTCAGCAGTGAAGGGTATACATTCCACCGGCGTACATCATGGGCGTGACTAATTTCCTTCTTCAAATTTTCAACTTCCACAACAGTTTTTAGTTGAAAAAAAAAAAAAAAAAAAAAAAACTGTTATGAACTATAACAATTTTTTATTGCTACTGTATTTATTATTAATATTCATTGTGTTATTGTTATTTGAGTCTAAATAATGATCTTCCTAAGCTTGATTCATTAGTGTTGATCAAACCAACCAATTGTTACTGCTACTGAAGACGTAATAGGTGGGGCTTGTTACTGCGCTGTCAGCACGGAGTCTATTGACTAGGTAGTTCCCATAACAAGATTTTAAATGGAATGACATGATGGGGGAAGAGAAGTTCTCTCTTTCAATTTCAGCACTCAGTACATCTCTCTCGCACTGGTACTTTCAGTCACAATCTAACCGGCCTATCTATATATATATTGCGTTATTCTTAGTATGTGAAAACAATAAAAGCACTGATTATTATTGTACAAACCGATCAATGCCTGACAGAGTAAGACGTTACTTCATGTCGGATCGAACTAAAACTGTGCTTCAGTTACTTTGTTGACTTTTACAACTTACGTACATAAAATTAAATTTTAAAGTAACATTTCAAAATTTTCCATAACTTTAACAGGCTGTAGAAACAAGTAAAACTTTCTGAAATAGGCTAACTTAGCCATTCATTTATTCATTATTAAAACGTTAATCTTCGAGATACGGGCGAATGAATGTAAATAAATGAGTGTAGTCATTAATACTTATTGCTGTAAACTGTTCCTTTAAAAGAGCCATTTATTAATAGCCCAATAACCAAGGTAACTAAGGGACCAACAACTTTATGTGGAATCCGAACCACAGTATTGGTTTTAAACTATCACTTAGATTATTATCTAAATAAAAGTAATTGGAAACAGTTCCTAACATACAGAAATATATCATATGCATTAGGATAAACAAAACATATGCAAATCATAACATTTTATGCAAATTGAGGATCCTTTTCAATATTTTCAGTGAAAAAGTAAGGAATTTAATATATAAGATATTACAAGTATTTTTATGAACCATTCCCTAGCCTTGATCTATTGATATCAATTTAAAACCAATCATCTACAATTATATGAAATAATGTCTTTCCATAAGGGTTAGAAGCTAAATTTTTCTGAAGAAGAACAATATATGAAGTCAATAAATTTTAGGATAAAACTAGGTTTATAAGAAGAAATATGTTAAATAGACTTTATGGTGAATTCATGGCATGGAACCAAGATCGTGTTTATGATGAAAATAAGTAGGAATATTTCATTGACTATCAATAAACCGTAATAATGTTTATATAATATTGTTCTATATACGAGAGATACGTGTTATAGTAATAAAATTGTCTTTATGTACCTAATATGTGAGGAAAGTTGTGACTGGAAATTATGATTAATATATAAATTAATTATATAAATTAATATATAAATTTAGTTGTTATAGTGATAAAATATCATACCTGGTGTAGTTGTGAATTTTAAAAACGCAATTTTTGGAGGAAGCAACCAGCCAAAGATGTAACTGAATAGAGGGTGGTTTCCGAAATCTATTTGTGATTCCATGACCCAAAATATAGGCCGGTTGTGTCGTAATAAATAATCTCCTAGAGGCACAAGTTCCTCTGCATTTCCTTTGGACAGAAATGTCTTGACATATTCATAAAACCATGGTTTGTACCATTTATTGACACAGTTCACTTTTAAATGACTACAGTCGCTTGAGTTGGAAAACCAGCCAACAACTAAGACAGCCTCTTCCTTGCTGAATACGATAGCCTCGATGAAATTCGGTGTTTGTTTATCTTTATTATTTGCTCCAGAAAGTTCGCGAATCATTGAACAATATTTCTTCTTACCTCTGACTGGAATGTAGTTCAAATGAACATAAGGTTTCGCAGTGACAATTTCCAGCTCCAGAGCAACAACAAAGCCTAGAGTCCCATGGGACCAAGGAAGAGCTTTGTACAGATCACCATATTCATTATCCTTCGTGACATGGACTAAGGCCCCATCAGCTAACACGATGTCGTAAGAGTACACAGACTCCTGGTAGAATCCCACTCTGTGTGAGTGGGTGGTTATCCCCACCCCCATAGCTAAACCTCCGAGAGTAGCCTCAGCGATCTCCAGGTGAACAGCTAAAGCATACCCTCGAGGTAAGAGGAATTTAGTTATATCCCCTACCGTTACCAGCGGCTCTACCTTCACTCTCAAATTGTCTTCATCCAAATCCAAAATGTTATAAAGATTGATAGGAATTTTATGACAATTATCTTTTTGAAAAAATGTTGTTGATAAGCTGAGCCAATTTGGTCGAGCTGTACAAAGCAATTTTCTGCTGCTTCTTGGTAACCGATTCCACTGGCGAACGTCATCTTGAATTTTCCGCACTCTGGTGCTATGATCTGTTGCACCACACATTGTTTTAAAATACAAATATAGTTTAATGAAACCTCCAAAGAATAAACTAGCAGGTAAACAAAACAACAAGATCACTATTCCTCTGTGTTTCTCAAGCATATTAAACAGCCATTGCTTAATGAAAATCATAGTGTGTGAGTTTCAAAATAAATTAATAATCAAAACTAACTAGTATACTAGAGCCTTGTTTGGTGAATACTCTAGAATATAATTCAGACACTGTACTCATACAAGTGACACATTATCTTAGAAAGATAATTTTCAAGTACCATCCTAATCCTTGGATTAACGATAGTTGGTTAATTGATCGTTGGGTTTAGATTAGTTTAATTAAATTAGATGGAGCCATCCATTCCTTACAAGCTCAACTGTACTTTGCTAGAACAGTTGTTGATTATTTTTAAAAACAATTTTTTTTTTTCTAAAAAGACAAAATTCAATTTTGAGAAAAAATTAACAGAAATAAAATATGGTGGTGGTTATATTTTTAATGTATTACAGTTTAAATATAATTTTTTCTAATATGGTTTTACAGATTTTTCAATGATAAAAGTCAGAAGGATGAAAATAATTATAAGGAATAAATAATAAAAATTAAAATGTTTGTATTAAAAGTATTAAAAATTACTTTAAAATAATTCTCACATCTAGAGCCAACTTATTAGATTAATTGGTAATTAAATTTAGAGTTCGTATTTTTATAAAACAAAAACTGTTCAACCAAAATATTTTATAAAGAAAATGTTTGCTGGAAACTAGCTTTAATATTACTAGAATACTAGAATTAATATACGTGTCATAAAACATTTGTATATACAGTTTGGGTTTAAAATATTAAATTGATATAGAATTCTATTTTGTAATTTTTTTAATAGATTGGTAAAAATGAAATTTTAAGGGAGGGTTAATCACTAAACAAAAATTATACATTTATAAGGGTAACCGCTCCCCTTTATGCCATCATTTAGTTTATTGACAAAGTTTTTGAGAGAAGGGTGAGCGAGGTAAAAGAAGTCAAATATCTACTACTTGACATGTGTATCGATGAATCTAGGGGGGAGGGGGGATTGAAAAATCTAGGATTTACGTTTTAGGGATAATGTCATGGGTGGCTAACTTCATGACTGCAAGTGGAAAAACATTTGTTTGGGTTAGTGTTGTACAAGGATTAGAGACTTCTAATCCAAATTATTTCTGAATCTACCAATGAATATTTATGCTAACAGAGAATCTATCTCAACCATATAACTTTTTATGCACCTGTTTTATGTTCTTGGACCGTGTTACTTAATAAAATGAGAAACTCTTACATTCTAACTCAATGCCAGCATTTATTAACAAGAGTTGTGACTGGATGGGAGGGTGGGTGAGCCACCAATAGGTGTGACTAAACGAAGGGTAGGTGGACAAGGGCACCCAATAGTTGTGACTGGACGAAGGCTGCGTGGACAAGGTCAACCAAGAATTGTGACTAGATGGAGGGTGAGTGAGCCACCAATAGTTGTGACTAGACGAAGGGTGCATTGAAAATGGCAATCAAGAATTGTGACTGGATGGAGGGTGCGTGGACAAGTGCAACCAAGAATTGTGACTGGATGGGAGGGTGGGTGAGCCACGAATAGTTTTATTTATTTATACAATGTGCATTTACACATAGTTGTGACTGAACTAAGGGTAGATTAACCAACTTATTAATCCCATGAAACATAGTTTTCTTCGCTTCTAGATATAGTATAATTAATTAATTTTATGCCCATACACGTACAGTGGTTATTACCCAACCACCCGGCCATACACCTACATTGATATTGACCCACCTGCCCACCCATACACGTACATTGATATTGACCCACCCGCCCACCCATGCATTTACAGTGATATTGACCCATCTGCCCACCCATACACCTACATTGATATTGACCCACCCGCCCACTTATACATTTACAGTGATATTGACCCACCCGCCCATCCATACATTTACAGTGATATTATATGTTTCATGGGAAACCAAGAGTTGTGACTAGATGGAGGGTGGGTGGGTCGGCAAGAGTTACCAAGAGTTGTGACTGGATGGGAGGGTGGGTGAGCCACCAATAGTTTTAACTGATAGGAGGGTGGATGAGCTACTAATAGTTGTTGCTAATGAGAGGATGGGTGAACCACCAATAGTAAAAAAAGTTGTGACTGAAAGTAGTGATAGCGAATCTACTGACAAAGAGGACTCAGGCTCTCATTGGAGCTTACTATTTATAGAAAAGCTACACAACATAGCTTACCACTTTGACTCTGAGTCCACTGAATAACTTGTCAACTGAGATTGTAGCTGGTAATATTGGCATTGAGGAAAGTAAAGTTACTCAAATGCCATGTATTCAGCAAAAACAATCATTCAAATGGGGGATCCTTGTTCTAACCAATGCTAAATACATTGCTTACCATTATTGTAAAATGTATTGAATGGTTTAATGGACTGGAAACATTAATAGTATTCAGAGAGTATTAACTCTGAACAATAATAACAGAACATCCTAATATCAATGCCTCCCTAAAAACAAAAGACAATCAAAACGAATACCAATTAAAGGCGTACGCACAACAACTAGAAATAGGTTTCAGATCCTTGAAACAATGAAAAATAGCGATGATTGTGAAAATATACATAATGGTGCAAATATTACTACACCCTGTCCTACTACCAAAACAAATAATGGTTACAAAAAGAACTTAAGAAACTCCACTACAACAGTAACTAGACTTAAATTAAATAACTGAGTAATAATTGGAAGTGATAGTCAAGGAAGAGGCCGGACTACTTATTTGGGGCAATCAAGCAATGTCAATAATTATAATGCATTTAACGTTTGCAAGCCTGGTGATACGGTGGAAGTTATATTTGATTCACTTACTTATGATATTAAAGAGCTCTCGAAGAATGATTACGTGATTTTGATCGCAGGAACCAATAACATTAGCGAGAAGGCTTTATGCAACTCTAAGCGGTTTTTAAGCACTCTTGATCATTATCGGGATAAACAACAAAAGTTATTTGAAGGTACTAACCGGTTCTGTCAACTATACCCTATAGGTGTGATCTGCACTCATATAGCACTGAAAACCAACTAATCAAGGAGGTAAATATGATAATCAGACCTAATTGACAAGTAGAGATTCGGTCAAACTAGAATTTAAAAAATTAGGCATCTTGACAGTTTTCACATTGTATGTCCTTCAAACAGTCATGTTTTTGAAGGAGAATGTCATAAATTCAACAGGAAGCCATGAGCATGTGTGCAACACAAGGGGAAGGTTCCTGGTAGATACTAGACGACACAACCTAAAACTTTCAAACAAAAAAGTCAGCTCAGCTGGGCTGAAATTTTTAAGAATCTTGCTGGGAAATATTATCAAGACGGAGCCAAACATAATGTTTAAAATAAAATTAATAAATTACCTGAATCAAATTTTACACACATTCAATAGACAATGTATTTTCAAATAGTACAGATTTAATTTAGTTTTTAGTTAGTATTGTAATTATTAAAATATTATTTTTAATTTATAGTATCACAACTTGATACGACGTTGTTTTCGTCTCATTAGGTGTAAATAGGTGAGAGTTTCCTACTCACCATTACACTACAGCGAACAGAGTTGATGTCATATAATTGTCTTCATTTTCTTGAAGTTATTATTGACATACAGTTCCATTAGAGTGGACGACGGAGAATAAACTCAACGTTCTTAGACTTACTCCACTACTAAGATCTTCGGACTAACAACTAGTCCATCTCGATTGATACTATTCATTGTACATATATAATTGAATAAAATATTATGAATTGAATTGAAGGTACACTTAGCACACAACCACAACACGGTTGTTACCTGGGTCTTACTTATGACACCTAGTACAGAGTATTCTCTTATAGTGAACACCCCACCCGCCCATACACATACGTTGGCAATGATGTAACCAACAACTTCCAGATTGTGAAAATTGGTTAATTTGCTCTGTTCTCAATCCCCTTAAATCAACATAGAACACATTTAATCATTTCTATAGGTATTGACACTACTGGAGAAGCCTAGGGTGTTTGTGCTGAGTGGTGGTCCAGGTTCCAGTGTTTTTCATGACAGAGAACTCAGAATCAGCTTAGTAGTTGGCCAAAAATAGAACCAGTACTATGTGGTCCTAATTCCTGCTAAGCATTCAGTACCTTTGTTGCCCTAGGTTTTTGGCTGTTAATAAATTTCCATTTTTAAGGATCAGTGGACCTAGTTAAAAAGAATAGACTAACTAGATACTACCTAGACCAGAACTGAAACCGCATGGGGTTGTTTACTGATAATACCATTGGTTGTTAAAGCAAAGTCCACTACAGTATTCAATTGGATTTTTAATAACCACCCCAATCCGTTGCCAGTGCCTAAAATTATATTTTATAGTGCTATGAGAATATTATATGCTTTAAATATAATCTCCCTTCCTCTAAGTAGACCTGCATGTTTTATTTCTCAGATGACCATATGTTAAAGTTACAGAAAATTTTGTTATTTAAGGCAGCCATTAAACGTTTTTAATTTAAATTTAACGACTTCAACTGAAGGTATGATATCATTTATGATTTTAACTGAACTTTAGTAATTGACTCGTACACAAATGAGTTCCCTTCATAATATTTTGGGGGTACTTGTACAGAAATTAAGTAAAAATTTTTTTTTAAGAAATGACACAAATATTACATATCCTTAGGTAGTCTAATTTAGCTATATACTGATTGTTAATAAGTTTTAAATAATTATTTGTACCATTATAACTATTACAGTTTTAAATGTTTTCTTGTTTTAAGCTTTTTCTGCTGTTTTTATTTTTCAGAAATATGTCATATATATTACTATACAATTACTGTTTAGTGGCCACTATTAGCTAACTCTATTGACTGTGTAATTTCGTTTTCATTTTATTAATATTATTTATTTTACTTTTAATTTCACTTCTATGTTTATTTTGAAATAAGCTTTATCTGTTATTATTTATCAAGGTAAATATATTTATTCAGTTTTTTGTTTTTTAAAGATTATGAAGTGTATGCTATAGTTAAGATGCTGCCCAGGCTTGTTGCATTATTTATTTTGTTATTAAGGTAGACTAAGTTATGTATTTTTTATGTATTGCTAAACCATCGCAACTAATTAAAGATGGTTTAGTATTTTCAAATAAGTTTATTTTTATTTTGTTGTATTATTTTATCAAAAATAAATCATTATTTTAATTCATTATTTCATTACTATTTCACTTGTTTACTTTTATCTTCATAAATATGAAAACAAAAAAGTATCCGTTCACAGGGGCATTGAGTGTTGTGCGTCTTGGAGAGACCTGGGAAACAGGCTTCTTGACTAGACTTCAACACAGACCACCATGTTACGTGTATTGGTGGTTGCGAGAGACAAGATCACTGTACGTGTATAGGCAGGTGGTAAGGTGAACTACACTCACTCACAGCCTATTGTACAAGCAAACTCTAAATGATAAAATAAAATATAAATACATTCACGGAGATTTTATCACTCTAATACTAAAATACAATAAATACAGTACAAATTACCAAAGGAAAGGTGAAAAAAGAGCTGAATGTGTGACACAGCTAATTTTAAACTGCTAGTTATGTGTGTTCACATTGTTGCGGACCCTGTTTGAAGCACTGGTTGGGCTCTAAATGGAATAATTAGCTATTTTAATTGAGACTTTATTTATAATAATCTTGGGAAAATTGTTCTACAATATTATTCTGAGACAGTTGAAAATATGATGCTAGACTGTGTCATCAAAAGACTGATAAAGATCTTATCTTTACAGCTGGTGGACTTTAATGGATGATTGCACAATAATGTCTCTTCGATGCAACCGATTCTGACACATTTACTTCATCATTTGTGAGTGTCTGAGTGGACCAAAGCCTGGGCTGAAATGAAAGCTGCTTTAATATCATCTTTGTTTGTATCTATTTTAACTCAACATGTTCAGAGTGTAAGTGAAAATAATCTTAAGCTTTATCTGGCTTAGGAATACAGATTGAGTTTATTATATTTTGTTTTTATCAATCAAAAACCATAATATCTGGGGGTAAATAGTTATTTTAAATTTGACCCCTAAACAACTGCTAAACCTTATGGTAAAAATGTTGTTTAAAAATTAAAATAAATTTAATGTACAGTATAATCCGCCTGGAAAAGTGTACATTAACAATGTAATAAAATAATGTAATGTTCCAGGCAACCATGTTCAACAGAGTGCTTGGAAAAATGTTTGCCACAGTATCCACTTGCACAGACGAGCTGCAGCAATATCTTTCACCAGGTATACATAATTTCATTTTCTTCAAATTTCTGTAACTTTATGTAATAAAATATAATAAATAATATCTTGATTATTTTAATCAATAATATCAAAAAATATCAAATTTATTTGATACAAGCATATATAATCTACAAAACATTATGATGATCAATTACAGTATTTAATTAAAATCATAGTCGGAAATGGTGGCGCAATGGTGTAACCCATCTACTTGGGGACAAAGTGTTGTGGAGATTATAGGCGACAGGTTCTATGTTCGTTCCTCTTAATACCGACGGGCGTTCGCTCAGTAGTTGCTATCAGTGTGGACACACTAGAGAAGTCTGGGTTGTCCATGTTCAGTAGTAGTCAGTGTCCGGATGTTGTGTAGGGGGAGAACTGAGTATCAGGCTTGTCAAATAACTGAAAATCAGACCAATACTACATGGTTCAGATTCCACGTAAAGCTGTAGGTCCTTAGTTGCCTTATTCACCCTACACTTGTGTAATCATTCATATTCGCCTTAAAATACGCACAAAGTTGTGTTGCCATCTCATATATAAGAATCTCACTTTTACTTTCTTCTGATCAGATGGATTCATATTACTCATGTGAATTGAAATATTATTGATCAGAATAGTATTTCATACATTTGTTACTTATATTAATATAATTAATTATGTGTCGCATGATTTCACTTGTTTTGAATCATATTTTAATCTTTGTTAATCAAACTATGAAGCACATTTTTATAACTTTTTGCTTAGAGTAGTGATTTTTTCATAGAGATATTTAAAATATATTCAGTTAATTAGGTAAAACTTTGATAATTTGACAATAGATACTTCGACAGTCTTTATTTTTCAACACTGGCTATATCGACGAGGCGTTGTAAAATGTTTACCCATTGCAGGCTGGGCACGGTTAAGCCAGGTGCAGATCAACAAAATATCAATTTCATAGTAATGACGCTTAAAAATTACCAATATTTTGGACATTAGTTACTGTACCATGTAATAACTACGTGCTGTAACTCTATATCAATTCAGTAGGACATTTATTGTTTCATTGATACAGAGCAACAAAACATGAAACAATATATTTCCACTAAACTGTTGTGTTACATTTTAAATTATACATGTAGAAATTAGTGTACAATTTTCCTATGAAAATAGTTTTATCTTTCATGTTCATAGATTCCCTATAATTTGACATGTGTTTAACTTTGTTTTTGAAATTTGTTAATGATAGAGTATCAGATGAGGAAGACAAAGGTTTTTGGACATTTGCCATCGTTACGTGAAAAATACCAATCACGACGTTTCGATTTGGTAAAACCCAAATCTTTTTCAAGTTCTGAAAACTAGTGCTAAACAACCTTAGTCTTCTTCATGTGTTTAACTATCACAGTTTTACTGTATTATTGTTTCTTTTCCGATTCATCGAAACACTGAAACATTTGTGTTTGCAAATATTTCTCTGACCATAAATAGAACAGGAATTCAATCACTAAAGCAGGTGTAGTAAGAAAGCAAAAAAACAAAATATTCATTAAATAATTCATCTTTACGACGCCGATCATAGAGATATGGGCGAATATGAGGCGTGAATGAGTGTAGTCATTGTTACTATCTGAGTTCGACTTCGCTCAGAAAGGACTATTTATTAATAGCCCAATTGTCAGGGCAACTATGGGACCTACAGCTTTACGTGGAATCCGAACCACGTAGTGTTGGTCTGATTTTCAGCTAACTGATAAGTTTGACACTCAGTTCTCCCCCCCCCCCCCACACAACATCCGAACCTTGACTACCATTCAACACGGACACTCCAGACTTCCTTAGTAGTGTCTATGTTGGTGACAACCATTGAGCGGACGCTGTTCCAGTATTAAGAGAACCGAGCATGGAACCTATCGCCTACAATCTCCCAAACACTTTGTCCCCAAGTAGCTGAGTTACAGCACTGCGCCGCCACCAGTGCCAACAATTAAATTAGTAAATAATTAATCAGTCATAAACACCTTTAACACATTTCTTAGCACTATTAATAATTATTATTTTACATCCTTTTCCTTCATTAGATAGGTGCAATTATAGTCTGCTACCCTCCCACCCACCCATACACGTACAATGGTACTGACCCATCCACCCACCCATACACGTACGTACAGTGGTACTGACCCATCCGTCCACCCATACACATACAGTGGTACTGACCCACCCGCCCACCCATACACGTACAGTGGTATTGACCCTCCCGCCCACCCATACACGTACAATGGTACTGACCCACGCGCCCACCCATACACGTACAGTGGTACTGACCCACGCGCCCACCCATACACGAACAGTGGTACTATGGTACAATTTTCAATTATAATTATATTATGTTATTATTTCAAAACTATGGCTATCACAGTTCATTGGTTACAACAACACAAATGACGCTCAGTCTGATTGGTGCAGTTTTAATGCGATTTTAAATTGTGACTGTAGTGTGTTATTATTTCAGAACTATGTCTATCACAGTTTGATGGAGACAATAACCCGAATGACGCCAAGTTTGATGGATGTAAGGTAAGATACTTTCTTTTAATCACAAACTTTTAAGTTTAGTAATTGTTTAATAACATTGAAGTTAAGATAAGTTATGTAAAGTTACTATTATAGTACCACTATTATTTATTTTCATTTAATGTACTCCAAAACTTAAAATGAGCTTTAATATTTACTTGTTTTGAAAATATCCAACTATTTGTGAGTATGCTATATAATTATATGTTTCATTAGATTTTTGCCCTTATGATAATATTTTTAGATTGTTTGAAACCAGCTAGGAGACAATTATAATTTTCTAATAGCACAAAAATTTTTTCAAGTGCGTAATTCTGTTTATGATTCTAAAACTAATTCAGCTATCAGAACTCTGTAGATCGATATAAACTATTGTGACAAAAAATGTGGTCTAAAAGTAATATTAATATCGTTAATTTGTATAAATAAAAAATAATTTACTATTAATCACTTCTAATAATACATTTTTATTTAGTAAATTTGAAAATAATGTATTTTTTGTAATTTTGAACTATACTATGACAAGAAAAATGAACAAAAAGGCAGGGAGTATATTATTGTCAACAATTAATTTACCATTGTCAAATTGTTTTCTGGCGTTTTAGCTCAGTGACTAAGGCTTCGAACTGCGGAATCCATTACTATCCATTGTTAAATACTGAAAATATTAAACAATGGACTTTAATATTTTTAGAGTAATGTTGGCAGAGAAAATAGAAGATGCATTGCCATCCACTGTTAAATCTCACCAGTATAGGAACATATGTACATTTGAAAACTTATTTCCTAACATAGATCTAACTACTGATTTGCAAATTTGTGTACGAGTTTAGTTAGTTAATGTGTACTTTACATTCATGTTCGAAGAGGCAAATTAGATACATGGGGTCTTTTTTAGAAGAGGACCTCACTTTTGGAAAATGTTCTATAGGAATAGCCCGCGAATGGGAATAAAACAAAACATTAACTGTGAATAAGTGAATGTCATAGTGAGGAAAAAGACACATTTTACTAACCTAACATATCCTAACCTATCAAGAGTGGGAGTCGTGTTCTGAAAAAGATCCGATACATGTTTTAGAACTGAAAGTCTGAAGTTAATTAATTGCTATCACTTTTGTGTTTTGCAAAGTTATATTTTATTAATTATTTACCACCATGTATCTGGTGTTTTGACTAGCCGACTTTTTATTGTTTCAGCAAGCAATGACCTGTGCAGTGAAGAAACTTGAATTTGTAAGTGCTAACATACATATTTTAAAAATAATGTTAGTATTTTGTTCATCCCTTGTTTTTCTTTAAGATAGTGATTTAATGATTACGTCTTGGTAAACATGGTAAAGCAAGACTATCATCTTCTTAAAAAACCCAACGTGAAAGTAAATTATAAATACAGGACCATATATAAGATATATTTTTAATAGTTCTCAAGTCCAGAAAAAATTATCTTAAAAGAGAGAGGGAAATGGTTTTCTAAGTTAGCAAAACTGTTAACTGTGTTCATCCAGGTGTCCAGTTAAGCACTGAAGGAAATTTAGTTCACTCAACTGTCGCTAGCAAAGAGCCTGTCTCACTGACACATATGTGTTTCTATTGCCTTTTCCTCCATAACTGTCCCCGCCCTGCTAATTTTACGAAAGTATAACACTGGCTCAATTATGGTAAACTCTAGAAATGAAGTTTTTATATGTAATCAATCTATTCTTTCAATCAAAGAAAATTATTTGAACATCAAATCAAAATCTGTATAGATGTCATTTATTGAAAAAAACTAATTATTTATACTTTTCAAAACAATTATTTTATGTATAATTTTTACTTAAAACTAGGTTTTTTAATAACTTTTGTTCACTATATTCTAAAAATGTTAATAAAATATATTGCATGGATTCTTAAAGAGTTATGTACCTAGAGTCACCAAATTATCCACTTTAGGTAGCTATATCTCCTTAAAGAAATTAGACGCTTTTAACCAAAATAATTTTTGATCAAAAACTTTTAAATGAGCTCCTTGTTTTATAGAGGCCATCTCATTGTTTTTATGTACTTAATATTATTTATATTATCTAATGCTAATAATTCAATATTATTGATATGTTTACTATGTATACATCTGTATAAAATGAAAGGCAGTTATACCTCTAGTATTCATAATTTCAGCAAACCAAATGTTCAGAAGTATTTGCTATATTAAGATCATCATCAACATTTTCATCAGTTGAGGTTTCTGTTTTCATTGGTCGTTCTACACTGCCTCCTATATTTTTGTCTATCTCTCCAGGTTCGCTCTACCTCCACTTGTCTTTTCTGCATTCCTCTTCTCTCCACACCCTTCCACACTTAGTCCTCCTACCTTCTTCTTAGTATTCTTCCTCTTTCTCCAGGGCTATCCTTGATAATCTTTTATTCTCCGTCCCCTTTACATACTCCATCCAATGTATGTCTTCTTCTTTCCATTGGCTCTTGTATCGATATCAATGTCAACCTTCATTTGGTTATTTCATTCCTATCTCTTCTGATAATCTTCCCTATTCCTCTTAAAATCTCATTTCTGCTGTCTGTAATCTGCTTAAATCATCTTTTTTCAATGTTCCCGCTCAAATAATAAGATTAGTTAATCGTGATATCAATATCTTCATTTCCTTTATAATATTCCAATATTATAATATTTTATCCATTTTCTATATGAAGATATCTCCCTAAAATGAATTTCTAGGGATTAATGATCTACTCCTACAACAAATACCATTTCATTTTCTGTTATATCGTATATGACTTAATAATTAATATATCCACTGATTTTTTTAATGCCTTTTTGTTAACTTGATCCAATTATGTATTTAGTGGAAACATTTTTATAGTAAAAATAAGTCTGATATTTTATAAGCAATTTATTTTTGATTAATCTAAAATTATTCTAAACATTTCAATACATACATCAATTTTATTGAATTAATAAAGTACAATTAAACGTCACACCATACAAATTTATTACAATATAAGCACAAAAGGCACAAATATATTACAATACAAGTACAAAAAGCACAAATATTATGGTGAGCGTGGTTCACCGAAATCGATCACCATAATATTTGTGCTTTTTGTACTTGTATTGTAATATATTTGTGCATTTTGTGCTGATACTGTAATAAATTTGTATGGTGTGACCTTTAATTATACTGTATATGTACCAACACGTATTATGCTAATTAAAAAACTATTGAATTAATGTCACCTACTAATAGATATGAATATTATAGTTTTATTGTTTGATTTTACCTTTGTTGACATCCTAAAATCATCATCCGACGCCATTCAAAGTCATTAATACTCAATCTTAGTTTTTAAAGTGTCTGAAATGCGTCACATGACGATTTTAGGATACCAACAAAGGTAAAGTAAAATCATTAATAAATTTTAATTACAGGTAATTCCTTGATACCATTTGAAGTGTCTTTTATTTTTTTCCAACACCTCATGTTCAAAACATTACTTTTATTCAAATACCTGCACCTTGAAGTAAGAGGATTATAAGATCGGGAAGCTATCCAGAGGCAGTATAACAAAAATTATGCACAGTTATATTGACTGACACTCAGGTCCGTTAAAAAGCTTTCAAGAATTCATTCTGGATTTTCCGCTTACTGTTTTAATCTTGAATAATTTCTATAAATCATGCAAATTTCATTTATTTAAAAGGAAATTCTAATCACCAGTCAATTAAAACTTTTTAGATCACGTTTAAATAAATTGAAAGATGCCTCTTCAATTTCTTTTCTAAACTTGTTAAAAACTGAGTTAGAAATCCTAATTAACAATAGTCGATAGCCTCTAATTCTTTCCCAGATCAATTGATAATCTATTTTTGATATTTATTTATTTTATACATATTTTTTCAATACTGTTAGTTAAGTGCATATTTAATTAAAATTTTCATAGGAATCAATTTTATTTGAAGAATAACCAGTCGTGGGGTGTTAAAACTTACTTCCTATACATAATCTTTACGTCAATGAATCAAATCTCTAAACATTTAACAGTTTAGCCTTCGTTTCGGCCACGTTGCAGTAGGCCATCTTCAGGGCGAGAGATAGAAAATGTACTTATGGTCTTAACTCATGGAGGTGAGTCTCAACCATACTTACATTGTGTGTTCATCTCACCCTGCAGATGGCCTGCTGCAATTTGGCCGAAACGTTGGTAGTAAATTGTAGATAGTGTACATAACTACATGGCGTGGTCAAAATCCAAAGACCAAGTTTTTTGCTATATGGTTATTCTTAATTCTTAGCCATAGATCAATTTTATAGATGATGACCAATTTTTAAACTTGTGCAAGAGAGATAGAGAGTGTGAGGCCTTTACGTAAACCAATTAGGTAGCTAGCAGTCGATTGGTAAATCAGTGACATGACCCAGTCCCTTAATATCACTGGTAGGAATGAGGGCAAACAAATCAGAGAATGAAACAAAAATAGTCATAACTGTAGTCTGACTTACGCAAGTAGCTTGGCTGTATCCTCTGCAAGATAAATATAATGCCGTTCTATTTTCGCACCGATGTTAAGTATTCTGAAATATTATAAACGATTTCTTATTTTGTACTGGTTTATCAACAATTTGTCATAATTGCCATACTAAATAACTCAATAATAGGTTACAAAATAAAAAAGTAAAACTGAATCAGTGGTGACAGTTTCGTAATCTGAGCTTATGGAGGGGTCTCATGTGCTATGTGGTGGACGTGAGCTGTGTAAACCTCTCTCCTACATTTCCGCTCATTTATCGCGGAGTTTGCCATGTAGAGGTCTATCTACACCAGACATGGCACCTCTCCTTGAAGATAGTTTATGTTTTGATATTGATGATAAGAGCTTAGTAATATTTGTTGGGTCTGTTAAAGATGACAGAAGATGGTAAGTGGGACCAGACGAAGCTTGCCACCCTCCGAGACAACATAAGAGATGTACAGGCTGTAGAAGAGTTTGACAACACAATGAAGTCTTGTGGATCAGGTGATTGGTCTATTAGATCTGTTTTTATTTTTAAATAACTTAAGAGTATGTAATAGATTTCAAAATAATGGACATGAAAAATTATTTTTGGCAAAAATACAGCTTAGACATTTTACTAATTGTTATTGCACTTTCCTCGACGATCAACGAATTATATTAATGGGCGGGATTTTAAATATATAAAAATCCAACAACAAATAAAATTAATGAACACTGCTCTTATCTACTGTTACATATTATGTTGTTTTTAGTACTATTTTACTTTGTTTCATTATGCTTTTTCTTACAATCAAAATTTAAAATGTGTAAATACTAAAAAAAGTTATGTACAGATTTGGGCTACACATGTTGGTTAATGTATAGATAATAAATAAACTAATAACCTACAAATTAAGTATTGTAGAATTTAAACAACAGACTGATTTTCTGGATTATGTTTATAAGTTAAGCTTCAATAATTATCTCATAAATTAAACTTTAATCACTCCCCATCAGTCACTCTAGATTCAATCATAACATCCATCAATTCCTTGGCCCAATACAATAATATTGTTCACAGTTCTACTCAACCACAATAATCCCAAACCCATGTCTCCAAATACATGTATTACAACAATACACATGTAACCCCTGCCTCTATCTACACTAAGCTACAATTCTTACATTCTTACATATGAGACGCCGACACAACATTGTGCGTATTTTAAGGCGAATATGAATGACGATATGAGTGTAGGATGAGTGTAAATGAGTGTAGTCTGGTTACTAACTGAGTTCAACTGTTCCTCAGAAAGGGCAATTTATTAATAACACAACAGCTAGGGCAACTAAGGGACCTACTGATTTACATGGAATCCAAACCACGTAGCGCTGGTCTGATTTTCAGCTAACAGACAAGTTTGACACTCAGTTCTCTTCCCTACACAACATCTGAACCTTGATTACCATCCAGAATGGACACCCCAAACATCTCTAGTAGTGTCCACGTCGATGCCGATTGAGCTGATGCCGTGTCAGTATTAAGAGGACTGAGCATATAACCTATTGCCTACAATCTCCCAAACACTTTGTCCCCAAGTAGCTAGGTTACAGCACTGCACCACCAGTGCCGACAATACCTGGAACAAGTAGTGTGGTGCTATAGTCCAGCTACTTGGAGGCTATGTGTTTCCAGGATTATTCGTCATGTATTTGTACGATGACTGGATCAATCTTCAACAGACATTATGAACATAGACACTACTGGATGTTTGATGTGAGCAGTTTGAGGTTATGAATACTGTACTTAGACCTCACATTGAGACAGCAAAGACTAAAGTTTATGCTGTCTTTGGTGAGCATGGGAGCATAAACTTATTAAAATTTTTTTATAAAAAGTGTTTGGGAGATTGTAGGCGATAGGTTATATGCTCGGTCCTCTTAATACCGACATGGCGCTGCTTGATGGTTGCTATCGGCGTGGACACTACCTAGAGAAGTCTGGGGTGTCCATGTTGGGTGGTGATCATTGTGCGGATGTTGTGTATGGAAGAGAACTGAGTGTCAGACTTGTCAGTTAGCTGAAAATTCCATGTAAAGCTGTAGGTCCCATAGTTGCCCTGGCTATTGGGCTATTAATAAATAGTCTTTTCTGAGCTAAGTCGAACTCAGATAGTAACAATAACTACTCTCGTTCATCTACACTCATCACACTCATTCGAAATCCATATTATCCCATATCTTTAGGGTCGGCGTCTTAAGAATAAATAAAAAAAAAAAAATAAATAAAAACATATCAACATCAGAATCCTACAACAAATATAAACATAGTTGGATATCGGCCGCCCCAAGGAGTTTTGAACTCTATTTGGTTTTATTGAACTGGAAGAATAATATGGACTAGACTACAGGAATGCACAGCACTAGTGGCACAGTGCTATAAACCAGCTACTTGGGACAAAGTTTTATTGATATTGTAAGCGATATGTTCTATACTCAGTCCTCTCAATACCAACATGGTGTCCGCTCAGTGGTTTCCATTGATGTGGACACTAGTTGGTGGTCAAGATCCAGATGTTGTATGGAGAAGGAAACTGAGGATCAGACTTGTCATTAGTTGAAAATCAGACCCATACTACATGGTTCAGATTCCAAGTAAAGGTTTAAATCCCTTAGTTGCCCAGCTATTAGTAAATGTCTCTTTCTAAGGAATAGTTGATCTTTGTTAGTAACAATGACTAAGCTCATTCGCAGTGCGCGCCTTGTATTCACAGTTTATGTTGTTAGCTATTATTCTTTCGACTTGATTTTCTATTCAAACAGAATTCCATTGTGTCTGAGATCATTTTGTTGTATAATTAATTTTATTCAATATCTATGTAGGCCTATATTATATTCAAAATAATAATCAATTTGAACATTACTTTATTTTAAAAAAAGGTGACATTTGCTTTATGTTAATCTTTATGTTTTTTATTATTTTTTTTTTTTTTTTTTTTGCTGTATCAAGATGAAATGAATTATAGACTATATTCTCAACATTATATTCTTAAAGTTGTAAATTTCCAATTTTCACATTTTTTTAAACACGATAATTTAAAAAACATAAAAATGACTACTTCGCCATTAATGTTAATTCTCATGTTTTCAGTTAGTGGAACTAATGGCGAGGCTGTAGTCAATATGATCTCATGTATCATAAACAGTTCTGACAAGGTAAGTTTGCAGTATTTAAATTTTATCAAATGACTACTAATGGTTTAGCAGTTTATAAGGTTTACAACCTAGGATTCTTGTTAAGTTCAATTTAAAAGAAAAATAGGAAAATTAAAATCAGAAATCTTTAACTAGGGCCATCCATGTTGTATATGTATGGGTGGGCTTTTGAGCTGCCAGTATTGTACATGTATGAGTTAGTACTCATTTTACTTCCTATAACTGCCTTAACATAAACATGTCTCATAGACAACTAAACCTTATCATCAACATAAGGTGTAGTTTCACTTTATGGACATCTTTAGTAGGAAACTATGATCATATTGACATCATATCTTTGACTTATAGAAGTCCCTTGGAGTAAAGTCTCTTGGAAGATCTGGTATGGGACATAACATGGTAGCTACTTTTAACAGTAGCCATTTTGCAGTACTTGGCTATTTTTACATCACAAATCTTAAAACTCTAAAAATGTGATAAAAAAATGTTTGTCATGTCTTTTTTATTTGAACATAACTAAGCTTCCTTAAAAAGTTGCCTAATCAGCACTGGAACTGTCATTGGAGGAATGGATCAACTATTTTAAGTCACCTGCGCACAGGTGAAGGAAGGTGTAACGACCGGATGTATAAGTAGTGACTGTTAAATAATCATTCATAACATTGCTCAGCTGAAACTCAAATCAAAAATCAGGTAGTTAATGACTGCCTAATACGCATTTTACTGGTGGATTAGCTGTTCTTCCTTCAAGTTGAAAGGCAAGTGTTGAATCGCTGTGAAACTTGGACTTAGCTCTGTTGAGGCAGTTTGGTCAAAACAGTTCGATTTCAATGACTTTATATCAGCTATTTAACGCCTCCCAAGTAGTCCTTTCATTAAAATTATGTTTATAGTTATAAATACATCACCTCAAATATAAAAAATGTGGGCTTTCTTAATACATTTACAATTTAGAAATTATTTTCCTGATTATTGCAAAATTTAAAAAAACAGACCCTCACAGGACTGGTCTTGCTCATCAGTTATTTTTAATTATGTAATTTTACTGCAAATTAACAAATTTGATTCTAAATAATAAATGTTTTACATGTTTTTTTTTTAATTTTATTACAACAATAAAAAAAACCATTTTTCTTTGAGTTGGAAGATAAACAGAAAAATCATTTTATTAGAATATATGAACATTTTAAAAATTATTTACAATTTAAGAAATACAATGTCGTGTTTGGCATCTTATGCTTTTTAATATCACATAATTTACAAAATTGATTAACTTTATATACTCAACTTGTGGTTGTACTTTTACCTGCCCGTTATATTACAATCCAATCGCTATGCACACCTACAGCGAGACACAGTACTCGCAACCACAGGATTGCGCTTCAATGACTTCCTGCCATTATACCCCTCCCATCCCTGAGGAAGGAGGAGGAGGGGTAGAATGTCTGTAAAAGAGTACCTCGCGGTCAGACGTAAAGCCAGCGCTGCAAGCGGAATTCAACTATCCCTATTGCCGGCCGAACCACCTTAAGGGAGATCAGTACTTTAACACTAAGACACAAATCCTATGTATTTTAGTTTTAATTTAAGACCTTTAATTTTTAATTCAGTTTTACATTTCTCTTTTTTTGTAGTTGGCAAGAAATAGCCATTTAATATATTTACTGTGACAGTATAGAAGAGCAAACTCACATACACACAGCATGGTACATTATACATGAACTTATACATCAAAATCTGGCATTGTAAATCATCAAAACATTAAACTAGGCTTTTACAAAGAAATAAATATATTTATAAAAATTACAAATTAAAACCTTTTTTTGTTTTCAGGCAAAGCAGAGTTACAACGAACTCAAAGAAACTTTCATGACTGGATACGACGATACATTAAACTAACCGTGAATAAATTACAATGTTCACATACCTGTCTTACCCAATGTCCACATAAAACATACCTGACAATAAAATGCAAGAATTTATTTACATTGATTCATCATAAGTTAACGTTTTTTAATTAAGACACTAAAAACATGGCATACAGTGAAATAAAACTTTTTACTAGTAATGGAAGAAGCAAAAAAGCAATGGCTCAACCACCACAAAGCACCTTGGTTTTTCTGCGGATGTAATCATTATGTGCCATATTCAATTTTGCTTAACAATAACAATAAAAAGTGTGATTAAAATAAAGTGTTATAAATAATTGTTATGATTGAATGTGAAATTTCATAATCTTATACCAACAAATAAATAATGTTTTTTTTAATTTTATTATAATTTAATATAATATAATAAGTATTAAAAAGTTTCAGTGATTTTAAAAAGAGGCCATGTCCTGAAAATGAACGGAACTACTCCAACAGCAGTATATACTTCCACAGTATGTGTGTGTGGGAAGGTTTTCACTACCACTGTATGTGTGTGTGTGTGGGTGGGTAGTTACTACCACAGTACGACTATTATTGAAGGATTTTACGCTTGTCCAAAATCTTTGGTACACTAATTTCCTTACAACAAATAATACCGATTGCTAATACAGAATAATGTAATTTTTTTTTTTATTAATTTTGTATTCTGGCTAAATGGAAAGAACAAAACAATTTGGGTGGAAAATCAATAAGAGACATAATTCTCTTGAATTGTAGTGACACAGATTTGAATATTAAACTATGGGATACCATTGCATGTTTGCATGCCAACCCCGTCACTCACTGCACTCAAGTTACCTCAGCCTTAAGCACCCCACACACGGTCGAGCATGTTGGGCGAGCCGTTGGGTTCGAAGTCAGGTTGGGTGTCAGGTTGGAGTTGGGAGGCGTCCACACACGGTCGAGCCTACGGCCGAGCATCCTGGTACTTCGTCAGTTATAAAATGGATTTTGACTCAGCTGTTGCGTTGTGTGGTGGTGTAATGTGTTTAGGTAAAAAGAAAAAAAAGCAACGACGCGTGTGGACCAAAACGTGGCTTTTAAATAGAAACCAGTTCAGTCATATGTCTTTATTGGCAGAGCTAGCCACTAACGAACCTCAAGACTTCAAGAACTATTTGCGGATGAATGAAGAGTCTTTTTTAGAGCTACTTGAAAGAGTTACACAACATATTGAAAAGAAAGATTCCGCAATGAGACAATCTATTCCTGCTAAAGAACGACTTGTAGCTACACTTCATTTTCTAGCCAGCGGTAGAAGCTACGAAAACTTGAAGTTTAGTTGCGCAATATCACCTCAAGCCCTAGGAGTGATAATTCCAGAAACCTGTGAAGTAATTTTTGATGTCCTCAGACACGAGTTCTTGAAGGTACGCAGACATACCTTTATAATATAATTATTGATGGGGTAAATACACCACGAACTTGATTCCACAATTTTCTTGTTTTCATATTTCGTTTACAGAAACAATATCGAATTAATATGAACCATACCTTTATATTTGTATTATATTAAAAGTTATTGTAACAATCGTAATTATATATACAGTTTTACAAAGGTTATAAAAAACAACACAATATGAAACTACACCTAATTTTTAATGATCAAATAAAGACATAACACAAAACGATGGAATACATCACGTTATTAGTACATCATATTTTTAAGTAATTAAAGTATTAAGTAATTTTATTAATAAATACGAAAATGAAAACATTTGTCCTACATGTTTTTGTGGATTTGGTTTGACACTTAACTTAAATATGGTATAGTAAACTAAACTCAAAGTAGCCTATAAAGATCAATTAACACTTAACGATAAGTATATATATATATTGCATAAGGAAAACACAAAATAAACATATTATTGGAAAAAAAATATTAAAACATAAGTTACTAAGATTTAACTTAGCCCTTATTTTTCTTGGGTATCAGTATTTGGCAACACCAGAAAACTCTGGAGTTCTTCTCTAACTTGTTTTTCACCCGATTCTCTGGATTTTGTCAGACAGCCTTGATTCACTTTACTAGCGGCATCCGAAGTAGATACATTTCCTGTTTGGGTTGGAGTAGTCACAATTGAATTAAACTCTGTAACCGGTCGTTGTGAAGAGGAGGGAATGATGGGTGGTTCGTTAACGTACTGTTGAGGAAAATAATTAGAAGTATTGGGGTTCTGAAATGAGTTGTTAAATGGGTCGAAATTAAACGGCTGTTGGTAAGGGTCCTGGAAGTTGTTCTGAGGCTGAAATTGGCTATTAGCAGAAAAATGACTCGTTCGATTTTCCTTGTAGGTGTTAACATTTCGATGGGTTATTTGTTCTGTGACTATTGCTGAATGGTTTCTTAGATTCCCTAACTTGCCATAAAATAACACATCAGAGATCAATTTTTCGGCTATAACTTGTTGCGACCGATCCATGTCTTCAAGCTGAAAGGCCACATTATTTCCGAAAGCTTTGAATCTATTCTGGTTACCAAGTACTGAAGTAGCCACATCCAAAAATGCCTCTTGCTTCATTTCCAAGGGATTCTTCCTTTTTTTGTTTGATCGCGTACCGGAACTCGAAGCTGGAGTGGTCTGTGGTGAACTCGTTGCTGAATAAGTTAAACTGGAACATCGACTCGTAGTTACGTGCGGTCCACTATTATCTGTTCTCCTCGAAGAATTGTCATGCCCCTGTAAAAAAACATACCTTAGATTACAAATTGAATATTGCAAAAGAAAAACAGTGGGTGCGCCAATTATCAGGTTATATTATAAGTGTACTGTTATTAAATGCTGAAACTGTAAATGTTTGTGCACTAAGAAGGTCTGTTTGTTTTTTGGTGTATAAAATAATACTGTACTGTTATACTGCATAGATTTTTTTTCAGTTTCCGCAAACTGAGTCTGATTGGATGAATATTGCGGCAGACTTCAAAAAATACTGGCAGATTGAAAACTGTGTTGGCGCTATCGATGGCAAACACATTGATATTCGGCAACCTCCTGGAAGTGGCTCGTATTATTTTAACTATAAAGGATTTTACAGCATCGTTTTATTTGGTGTAGTTAATGCAAACTACGAATTCATTTATGTAAATGCAGGAACAAATGGAAGGGTATCTGACGTAGGTGTACTTATGGATACAGATTTTGGAGAGTTACTGGAAGAAAAGAAATTAAACTTACCCTCACCAACAAGCTTTAGTGAAAATAGAGACCTTTGCTTGCCATTTACGTTTGTAGGAGATGAAGCTTTTCCTCTCAAGGAAAACTTAATGAAACCTTACCCGAACAAAGGAATCCAGCACGATGAGAAGATCTTTAATTATCGGTTATGTCGTGGAAGAAGAGTCGTGGAAAATGCCTTTGGCATACTTGCGAACAGATTTAGAGTCCTTCATACGACAATAAATGTTGACGTACACAGAGCAGAAATAATTGTTCTTGCGTGTTGTGCTCTACACAACTTTTTACGAAGAAAAAGTCCAGCCTATCTTACTCCAAGTTGTGTTGATTGGGAAGATACAGCAATAGGCATTATGGAAGAGGGGGAGTGGAGACAGAGCGTGCAACAACTACTAGGTCTTAAGAAAAGAAAACGGGATGGAACTGAACAATCAATTGCCAGTGCAGTTCGCGATTGGTACAAGTGCTTTTATAACTATGATGGAAAAGTGGAATTTCAAGAAAGAATGATTAACAAGCGTTGAAAGTTGGCTGTAAAACCTAACAAAGAACATAAACATGTTATTGTTTTGTACGGCAAATGTTGTAATGTTGTTTAGAGTGTACTTACTAGCAAGTATGCTATTAATCACTGTTTTAAAATATTGTCCATCAAATTATAGATCTTTATAGTAAGGTAACGCTTCAATCTCCCCGACTTTAAAACGAAATTTGTTTTTTTTAATGAAATATCCATCTCCGTGTAATAAAATGCTCTGAATTGTGTATAAAAATTAAAGTTTACAACATATTTTCAATGGTATACAGTTGGTTCAATTTATCAAATGTTTAGTGTGAATATTAACATGAATATGACAAATACAGAAGAGGCAATTTCAGCTTCTCGCTATATAGCCTATAAGGTTAAATAATATTTTACAATTTTTCTTCTAGTGAATCCAATTACGGATGATATTTTTAATCTCAGGATAACAAAGGGAGACGAAGTTAAAAGTACCTTTGTGTCATTTTATGCCGAGGCAGGTAAAACTATCAGTCAACAACAAAAATCACTGACAGTAAATATAAAAATATATCGTCACTAATTAAAGTAGGATTTTGTGTTTTAACTTGATGGGTTTAGATATATTATGTAATGAAGTAATTCAGCGATAGTTTAAAAAACACCAAGTTTATTTTGATATTGTAACGGTAAAGTGGAGTTAGTGAGAGGGGAGGGGGCGAGTAATGGGGGACAAAGGAACTGAGAGTCCAAAGTTCACTGATAAGGAATGACAACATCGTCACGTGGGCTACGGATACATGTGAAACCTATGCTCTCAGGTGGTCTCTTCGTTTGTGATTTAGGTAGGCCTACTCAAAATTAGAGGGGTGTTGAATATGGATTTTTTAAATTTCTTATGCTGTAACACATTATTTTCCTTGGAATCAATCCATTTCAAATATTTTTTATTTGTTATTTCTAATTACTTAATTGCTTTAAACTTCAAATAACTATTATGTCAACCGCTACGGGGATAAATTGGACTGGGATTGGATTCCCTAATTTTTCCCTGACAAACAAAGAGTATTACTGTAAAGCTTTCTTGTTTGTTTGCATTCTAGTTAGTTAATTAAAAACTAATTAGTAGTTAGATAATTATCACTTACATTATCATGTCCGCTTTGGTTAAATGCTTCTTCTACTTCTCCGTCATCCTCGCCATCCTGCGACACCTCGTCTCCGCTTCGTTTCATTGCTGGTGAAATGGATGAGCGGCATTTTCTAGTAACTTCCTGGTCCATGGTAAACAATAGTAAGTCGTAATACCACAAACTAGGTTCGTACACTTCATCTTGGGCACTGCCAGTTTTATTCTTAGAGTTCTGCACTTTTTTCAACTCCCGACGGAAGGAAGCTCTAAGCGATTCTATCTTGCTTTTGATGAGTTTTTCGTCACTTTCGGGAAATACTTCCTTTGCCTTATCTATAAGAACACCGTAACATTCTTTTCTAATATGCTTGTTGCAATAATGTTTGCTTTTTACGTCCCACAACGGGCGCTGCTCTCTGTAGAGCTCAATAAACTCCGTCCAGAACGTTTTGTTCTCGTTAAATGCCATAGCTAAACTACTTCAACACTACATACACAATGTAAATACTACAAAACACGTCTGTTGTAGCGGAAAACTCAGTCAGACTGAGGATATGTTGGGCGAGCCGCTCGACGGTTTACCACACATGTCCCAACATGTTGGGCGAGCGGCTCGGGTTGGACCGTCCTGTCGAGCCGAGCGCCTAACCCAACAAATCCGCCGAGCATGTTGGGACGGAGCCCACAGACGGTCGGGCATGTTGGGCGAGCCGCTCGCCCAACATGCTCGACCGTCTGTGGGGGGCTTTAGGCCTCAGTCTGTGACTCATGACTAAAGTAACAGCAGAGTACTACTAAAAGCAACAGAACAAACATTTGTTATAGTTTGTAATAGCTGTTATTTATAATAAAAAAACAGACCGTTGTAAATCCACACTAAAAATACACATTAGCATAAACATAAATAGCTCTTGTCTGTATCAGTTAAAACACTGCAGTGATAGAAAATCGTTGGATCATTTAGGACAAGTTGGAATGAGGCCAGATTATTTTTTTATTTTTTTTTTATTTTTGTACACTTTAACATGAATGTAATCAAGCTATTTTATCTTTTTACTCTAGCTTTACAAATGTCATAGGGACCGATTTGACGGAATCAAACATATACATTTTAATTTCTAACTCCACAGAAAATATATGAATCTGCTAGGACTGATTCTATCACATCAATTAAGTCAAATTTTAGCTCAGAATGCATTAAAGAGGAGTCCTTAATTTCTTATAACAGTCAGCACGATTGCATATCTATATATATATATTTGATTCCGTAAGTGAAGTGGTAGACAAAATTACTCAAGGATGAAAGAAGATAAGACAGTTTCTTATAATATATCTAATATTGAATTGATTAATTTTAAAGCTTAACCCATTGGTGAGGTATTAATTAAAAACAAAATATTGTAAGAGAAAGTACTTGATTAACAAGCTAAAAATAAGCAAAACTGTTGCGGTGACAGGTGCTGTTTACTACACAGGCAACATTACATTAGAAGCATCCTACCGCTATTCTGTCATGTCGCCACACTGTTCCGTAACGTACGAGCCTGAGGCTCGTCAGGCCAAGTACGCCACCCGTACCCACAGAAGGATTGTTCTAATCCAATTGCACAAGTTACTTTTTTGCACCTCAACTAGGATTTCAACCCAGACTCCGCCGACTTCCTGGCGACGACTTTATCCACTAGCTCGACATTGACCAAAACCGGTTCAAAACAGCTACAGCTCTGAACTGGAGAATTGTGTACTGTGATTTTGAAGTATGTGGTTGTAGTTATTCTTTTTGCCACTACTTCTGCTCATAGTAGGTAGTGATTTCTAGTGAAAATATTGTCTCTCAACAGTTTAACTGATTGTTTGGTGCCATTGAACGTGTATGGGTGGGCGGGTGGGTTAGCACCATTGTACGTGTATGGGTGGGCGGATGGGTTAGTACCATTGTACGTGTATGGGTGGGTGGGTGGGTTAGTACCATTGTATGTGTATGGGTGGGCGGGTGGTTTAGAACGGTACAACTGTACGAGTATGGGCGGGCGGGTGGGCCAATACCACTGTACGAGTATGGGCGGGCGGGTGAGCTAAACACTGCACGAGCCCAGCTCGTGGTTGGTCACCAATGGGTTAAGGCCATGAAAAATGGGAAAAGTGTAGGCTAGGACCCACTGGCCCAAAATTATGCAATGATTATCACTTCTGTGTTATCTTTTTTGTAAACAATGTGTGGTTTTAGTGTTGAACTGTCTGATATTAATTTAATTACAAAAGTTGTAAACAAAACAATACTACTTATTTGTTCTGTTGATTTAGTCCATAGTGCACCTGCTGTCACTGTAGTCTCAATTCACAGCCCAGGAGACAGAATTGGAGTGATTGGCGGGTTTTCCATGCCAAGCATGCAGAGGTGCTCCCTAATCAAATTGAACTATCTTCGACAGAAAAGTGAATTCATAGTTGCAGTTAATGTTTTATCACAGAACTAGCTGATCCCAAATTTTTTCTTTTTTTTCTATCTTTATAGTTAGTTTACTGTGGGCTGTAGGTATGTGCGTGTAAATTTGACTCTTTGCTCATTCAGAGATAAAACCTTAACCTTGGTTTCCATAGTGTTAATCCTTAACCACTGACCCACCATTCTAGTAAATTCATTCAAAATTAGTATCCCACCACACCCATTAGTAGCCCGCCACACCCATTAGTAGCCCACCACACCCATTAGTAGCCCACCACACCCATTAGTAGCCTGCCACACCCATTAGTAGCCCGCCACACCCATTAGTTGCCCACCACACCCATTAGTAGCCTGCCACACCCGTTAGTAGCCCGCCACAACTGTTAGTAGCCCGCCACACCCATTAGTAGCCTGCCACACCCGTTAGTAGCCCGCCACACCCCTTAGTAGCCCGCCACACCCATTAGTAGCCCAACACACCCATTAGTAACCCGCCACACCCATTAGTAGCCCGCCACACCCATTATGACTGCCATGATTCGATGGATAGTAGTGGTTTAAACTCAAATAAAAATGTTGCGCTTAAAATCTTTTACAAACTATATTTATAAAAAAAGATTATTATAAAACATGATGATTATGACCAAAATATGCTTCTGGTTTTTAAAAATTCCTTGTAAAACTGTGCTGATTTCTTTGCAGTTCTTGGCCTCAAGGGATCATTGAAGTCCACATGGTACAAGCCGAATTTCTCTCTGGAACGAGAATAGCTTTTATATCACAAACCTAGGTTGCAACAATGACATACAATGATGTAATACGAAGGAGTTACAGTGATGACTCCTTATTTATTTTTTATTTTTCATACTTTTGAGGTTCATAATTAGTAGACGGCTTTGTAGCCCTAACTTTTTGCCTCTTGGAAAAATAACAACGTTTTCATTTCATTCATTCAATCTAACCTAACCTAACACTGAAAACAACTGGCCTCTTCTGCCCATAACTATTTTATTAAATGTTTGCACCTATAGTTATAAAATAATTTTAGGTTATGTTATAGAGCAGGGGGCCATAATTAATTAATATGAAGGATAAGGCATGAGTGAAATATTTGATAGTTTTCATATTAAATTATAAATCATCTCTGAGCTTTCATATTAAATTAATTCTTGGTCCTCTGATCTGTAAAAAACTGTTAAATTATTTTGTAAATGTAGGAACAAACAATTAATAACAAAGTTATGGGCAGAATAGGCTAGTTGGTTTTAATATTATATAAATTTAATAAGGAGTTTCAACTAACATTTTTTAGGTTAGGTTACAGGGCATTAGGCCAGGAAATAGTATATTAGGAGAGATAGAACATCAGTAAACCTACATAAGAAGACAAGACCACTAACTACCATCTCAGTAGTAGTAAAAAAATACAATGATTACACATATTTCATAAATGTTCTATGTCACTGGCACTTTCTCCAGGTGAGTAGAGAGGGACAGGTGAGTAAGTAGGAATCACTGGCACTTTCTCCAGGTGAGCAGAGAGAGACAGTTGAGTAAGGAGAAATCACTGGCACTTTCTTCAGGTGAGCAGAGAGAGACAGGTGAGTAAGGAGGAATCACTGGTACTTTCTCCAGGTGAGCAGAGAGAGACAGTTGAGTAAGGAGGAATCACTGGTACTTTCTCCAGGTGAGCAGAGAGAGACTGGTGAGTAAGGAGGAATCACTGGCATTTTCTCCAGGTGAGCGGAGAGACAGGTGAGTAAGGAGGAATTACAGGCACTTTCTCCAGGTGAGCGGAGAGAGACAGGTGAGTAAGGAGGAATCACTGGCACTTTCTCCAGGTGATCAGAGAGAGTCAGATGAGTAGCAAGGAGTCACTCTCTACTCACCTGAAGCAAGTGCCAGTGGTATAGAACATTTTTGTGAAACATGTGAAATCATTGTATTTGTTTATTATCCTGGTGTTAGTGGACGTCTTCTTAGTTTAGTTTACTGATGTACTATCTCTCCTGATATAATAATTAATTGATATTGAATAAGCAATTAGATGAAAGACAAATCTACTACTATTATATTGAAGAAGAAAAAAAGTCACAGCACAAGTATAAAAATGTTCAGTGTCACTGGTACTTCCTTCAGGCTGAAAAGAGAATGTAAGTTTCTTCAGTCTATTATAGTGTATCGCTCAAAACCCATATCTCCTTTTTTATTAAATATAGAACAAATAATGTGAAATTAAGATGCAAATAATATGCTACGGATTATTTACCATACTTGTTTTTTATTTTATACTATATTGACTAAAAGGTGAAGATTTGTTATAAAAAAAGACTACATCTTCCCATTTCTTAATCTGATCACATTACATTACAGCCACATCTACTATGAGTATTATTCCACATATATAGCAGGTCTAATGCTTTTGTTTTTGTTACTTTATTTATAATCTATAACTTAGTAAAAACTCATAATTATTGTTTTTAATTCATAATTAAAATTAAATAATCAGCCCTCAATATGTTGCTAAAAAGTTCTTGTGAATAAAAAATCTTAAACATATGATCTTAATGTAAACTTTTGAAGGTATCAGCTTCTATTTTTTTCACTAAAAACTAAGCTCACCTACAAATATTTTGTGTTTATTGTTATATTTCAAAATTAATTTACATTACAAAATAAAGTTGAAGTATAGCATATCAACAAGTTGAAAAGTATTTCTAAATATTAGCAATGAATACGAATCTCTATTAGAAATTTAGACCCCAATTTAAAAGTTCAGCCTAATGCAGAACTACTTAAATCAGTGGCCGGTAGATCATATGTGTGTGTGAGAGAGAGAGAGTGCATCGACTATACCTCAGTCACCCTGTTTATTATCTTTGTCTCTCCCACTCCTTTTGCTCACTATCTGTTCTTCTTATACATTTATATTCACTGATATAAGTCTCTCAGTAAGTGGATAAGCGGTCGAAATGCCATAGCCACTTCAACCACTTAGTATAGTAATTGTTTAACGATATAGCAATTAACAAATTGACTTTACATACGGCTCTGTGTGTATAGTAACTTACGTGTAACCACTATGCCATTCAAAGCTGTCCAGAAAGCTCCACACTGTGTATCCTGTGACATTGCACCCTTCATTGGCGGCCTTCAATAAAGCACTGAGATAGCTCTGTCAACAAAATTAACATTACCTTTTTGTCATCAACAGACAAGAATTGTCCAGACAGATTAAAACAAGTTTGATTTTGATTGTGAAAACAGAATTTGATTCTGAAACAATGTAATACATTTTAAGCTAGGAATCGATCATCCAATCAGGGGCTCACTGACTTTATATAAAGAGCAACATCAAGGCACTCCTTCAAAACTTAAAGATTTTAAGATATTAAAGAGGGTGTCAATAAAAGTTTGCTGAATTTGTTTCGACATTTATGTCCAATAATTACCATAGTATTAAATTATTTTATATTATTTTAAATTTCTTTTTCACAAAACAAATTTAGTAAGTAAAGGTTAAACGAGATATAGTCAAAAAAATTCCAGAAGTTGGTTGAAATATATTTATTGGACAAAGAAAAAAAACTTAAAAACCTATTTCCTTTCAAAATACTTTCCTCCTGCAAAAACACACAGGTCCCAACGATCATACAGATGTTCAAAACACTTTTAACACTTTTTATTTTAAATGTATTTTAATGCTTTTGTCACATTTTTATGACATCTTTAGCATCTGCAAATCGTTCCTTTTATTGATGTTTTCACTGTGTGAATAGGAGATATCAACCGGCATGAGGTCAGGCAAGTAGGGAGGGTGTTCTAGTGAGGTAAAGCGGTGCTTGACTAGGTAGTTACATACTTAGAGGGATCGATGTGCAGGGGTAAAGTCATGCAACAAAATACAATTGTTTTATGCCATTTTTCAGGATGTTTCCTCTTAATGGTGTCTTGTAAGAATTTTTGTGTAGATAAATTTACCTCATACGCCATGCAGTCGAAGGGCGTCCACTAAGAGAGTCATCTTCAATATTTATGCAACCTTCACGAAAATGTTTGTGCAATTTGCACAAGTCAATGAAACTTGACTTTTTTCATCGACTCAACTCTGTACACTTGTATTAACATATTAAGTGTCTCAGAAGATGACTTTTGAAGCAAAACACAAAATTTAATGCTTTTCAATGTCCTTTAAATCAATTTTCAAAAAGTGACAATGTAAACACGATAATACACGAAAATCTCTCTCCACATGCAAACAATAGATGCTGAGTGATACTCACGCTACTGATACCCCTTCTCCAGGAGCAGTGCTAGCACTTAACACATATAGTACATCATAATTAAGATGAAGAAATGTTGTTTAAGATTTTGTTAGTTTATATATAAATGTTGTGTTCACTATTTAAATCCTAGTTCTTATTAGCAAACACTATAGATATAATAGATTGTCAAACTATTTTTTAATTAACTTTTTAAATGTGTAATTGGAGCTACAAAATACTACACATAATTATTGAATACCAATCACTTAAGTGGATTTATCATATGCTTAAGTGGGTTTACCAAATACTAAAGTTGATTTATCATATTATTAAGCGGATTTATCAAATACTTACATGAAGCCCTCTTTAGCCTAAGTATTTTGGTGAAGACAGTTGGCCTATTGTTTGACTTCTTTGACACTTACAAATAAATATAATAAAACTAATTAAGAAATGTTTTGATTGGTTACTAATTCATATTAGACAAACTTTGGAGGAACTTTCTCTTGCACAAGCATCTTACAAGAGACATTCATTTTGTAATATTTGAGTGAAATGAACATTGTGAATTTTATTTGATAAAAAAATACTTTAGATAATCATAGGAAGACAAGATTCCTCAGGGAGCCCACAAGGAATGAGAAGGAAATTTTTGATAGGTGAAGAACTGTTCTATTGAACCATAATCTGGTTTTTGTAAAAAATTGAGTATTTTTATAATTTTTGAACAGTTAAACATGTGAAACTGTACATGTCATTCTTGATGATTTTAAACTATAATCTCATAATATCAACTTATGATTGGACTAGATTAGCCTTTTAATAACCGTACAGTGTTCACTATAACTCATTATAATAATAAACATGAACAGTTCTAAAAACAATTCGTCCGAAGAAAGAAACAAGGTCTACGACTTTTGAATATAGAAAGGAAGATATTAATTGATACGCAGGACGACATGTGTTCGCTTTACTGCATAAGAGCCTGCAGCAGAAAACCAGCCGTAAATTAGCAAGATGACTTATAATAGTCTACTGTGTTGACTCACACAGCCCTTACTGTCACTCCCCCTTCCTCCTGTGCCACCCGCTTCTTCTCATAAAATTTTGTCTGAAAATTCAAATTGAATGTGTTTCTCTTCACTGACCTTGTGATATTCAACTTTGAACTTGTCATCCAGTTTATTTGGATCCGAACAGCCATTTTCAGTTATTATCACTTCTGGATTCCCATACGTCTTCCTTATCCAGTGCAGGATGCTTCTCAAGCCATCTGGTTCAACCTGCAAAATATGTGCATATTAAGTGAGATGTTTTTTGAATGACTTTGATAACTGTGTTTATAAGGGATGTTTGTTCATAGGACTTTGAGTAAGTATGTTTAGGATTATTTATCGACCTTTCTATTTAAAATATTACATTACAGTTCAATTAACCGATTATAAGAGAAATAGAACTTAGAAATAAAGTGTGTTAATTATGACTAAAACAAATATATTAACACATTTAGTAAGTTTAAAATGTTGCTCAAGTTTATATTGGTAGTAAATTCTGAATTTAAAAAGAGGGTTGGTTATCATACATTGAGTTTTACTACTGCCTACCATTGGCTATAGTAACAGACTGTCCAAGGCAATGCATTTCCTGCAGATACGTGTACATGTGCTGCTATCTAACGGTGATTAGTCTCAAATAAGCACTCGGCTATTCTGGCATATTATTAGCTCAGCTATCAATAACTTCGGCATGTTGGAGAGAGAGAGATAAAGAGAAGGATGAAGCTATCTGTAAAAACTGAACATGAACTGACATTACCAAACAGGGAAACAGACTTCATGGAACGCATGAGTGGATAGTCTTCCCATGTATGTAATCAATGCTAGTATGTCTACTTACTGTAATTCTGTAATTCATTATGCCATCATACCTACACTGAAATTATTTAGCCTTTGCTGTCAGAAGGGATAGTCTTCTTTGTATTATTTCAAACAAAACTACAAAGAAACTGTAAAATCCAATAAACAATCAACATTAAGCATTTGTTCAAGAAGATGTCTACATTGCTAGCAGAGCTAATTTTTTGTTCGATTTGAACAAAAATTTTAAATTTGTCTTATGGAGAATAGCATTGTGCTGACCAGCAAATCATCAGGATTCTGATCACTTGAAAGAATTTAGCAAATAAATCAAAAATTTTCAACATGGTGCTAACCTTTGTAAATGTTAGGCCAAAACACCCATACAGAACAAAATATACTGCTACTTTCAACCCAAAATATATGGGACTAAAAATACTTATAAAATACCCCAACAATTGAACATCTACCAAACAATACAGTCATTGGCAAACCTAAAAATATGCTGATTAAAAAGTGACTAGATCATAGAAGAATACCTCATAGATAATTTTAACAAATCAATGTTCAACAATTAACAAATATGTATTTCAATTTACTTATACATATATATGAATTAAACTGAAATGTATACATTTAAATGAAAACGTACACATGCAGAGTTATTAATTTGGTAAAAGTAAAGAAATGAGTAAAGAAGTAGAGAAATGTCTAAAGCATGGAATTTTTTATGTTGTAAAAAATTAATACCAGAAGGGGTAGTACCTGATTCTATGTACACTTGAGGGCCTGCAATGTGGATTCAATCTCTTTCCAATTCAAATAATTTAAGTAAAATTAAACAAAAATAATTAATTGTAATGCCGTAGTTTGTATTCAGTGTGTTCAACGTTCAATTGGTATTCAGTATTAGAAGGGTGCTATATTTTTTGAACCATTGTAAACTTATCAGTGATAAACACATAAATAAATTTCCTAAAATCGACTTTTAAAAAGCAAATAACAAACGTTCACCATATCAGGGGATGGCTCTTAAGGAGTTTGGGCCTAGCGCCCTTAACCTACCCTAAAAATGTCTAATGTCAAAAACTCTTTTGTCTAATTAATTTTGATTCTATAGTGAGACTTTTGAAACAATAACAGACCGATAGCCATGAAGGATGGCATATTCCAGACGAAGGGTCAATACGAGGAGAGAAGTTGGAGTCCTGGAGATGGGAGGGGTTGGCGGCACTCTCAGGGGAGCCTGGTTCCACCACGTAGGTAGTGTAATGGTTCAGCCCAATGAAGTCTGCTGAGCCTGCAGAAATTCGATAAGTCACAGATATTGGCATGTAGATATATAAAAAATTGATTATTACCATTTTAAGATATGTAAAATTTTTTAAATCTCTTTTTATAGAAAAATATATATATACAGTCCTTGAAATTGTGAATGTTTTATATTTATATGTTCAGAAAGGTCGGATGTTTCCAGCCATATTCAGGTACCTTTGATTCCTTTTTCAAAATGTGTTTTCTTAAAATGATTTTGACATGTGATCATTAGAACTAAAACCTACATAAAATTGTCTTGCACTTGGTCTTAAATTCGTTAACCTCTCTAATGACATAGATTATCTTGACATTCTTATTATCTCAGATAGTGAACAATGATATTTTTGAATAACTGACCTTTGAGTAGTTTTATCTCCTGTTCCGTGAATTTTGGCAAACGAGATCTACATCTGCCCTCTTTCTTACTGTTTTTGTCGACAGCCTCTCGCATCTCGGGGGGATAGTCTCCCTTGAAGATTGGGTGGAGTACCCATCCCAGCTGGAATCCATAGAGACAATCAGAGTAATTTCACAAAATTAAAACTTTCCCTTTAGTATCAATTAAAATCTTTTTCAATCCCCAATAAAATAACAACATACTTGCAAACAAAATTATTCTTACAGCAGCTACTTGGGTTACTCCTTCTATTTCAACTTTACTATAAGAATCAAGAAACGAATAAGAATATTACTACAGGAATTTTACTGATAGCATCTAAAATTTAGTTAAAAATTTTATTATGTTCATTTGATTGACCCTTCAGAATATTAACTAAAATTGATAACTATCTTTATTTCAAAAATTATTTTTGAAACATTTTCATCGTAATCAAACCAATTGCAATTTAATTGCTTAACAGTGGCACAAAAGTAACCTTTTCAAGCACTATTTCTGAAGTAATTTTGAGACTGATTGTACTTTAGTATTTTTTCATCATTTACCTCAAACAGCAGACCTCTATCAGCTGCTTCCTGATGTCCAACAACGTCTTCACTGGGACGGAAGAAGAAACCATCGACCACTATGCCCACTCGGCCTATATCACAATGTACATATGAGGTTCACAGAGCATTAGCTTTCAATTCCGAATCCAAAATAAAATATACTAGGAAATTCTAAACCTAAAATTTTAAAAGTAGACAAGTCAGAAATTTATAAAATTAACTTGGTCACTGAGAACAGATGTATATGGGACAAACAAGAAGCTAAATCAAAACTCGATATAAAGGACATAAAGGAAATTTTAAATACAAACAGATTAAAAATCAGTTATGGCTAAACATGCTGTAAAAACGAGTCATAGTTTGTCATCCAATGAAAAACTAAAATATGTTTAAAATTATCATTATCTTGACGCATACAAAACAAAATAAAGTATATAAATAATTATCCAGAAAAATCAGTTATAATGAATAACTACCAATACAAAATTCTCCTTTCCTTTTATAATTTAAAATCAGATTAAAGCCATATTTATTTCAGACAACATATGTTTTATTTTACATTTATTTCAACATGTTGTAAGTTTAAATTTCATATTAGTTAATATGAGTGTTTGAAAACTACTACTTTGTAACCAAAAGGTCTCATGAATAAACTTTAATTTTCTTCCATTGTTTGATTATTAACATTGGTTTCAAACAACAAGAGGATTGTTTCAGAGTTTTGGTTTGAGGGAAGCATTTGAGATATTGAAACCATCTTTCACGATATAGTTAAGTTTAAATGTAAACTTTAGTTTGTTTCAGATCGGGCTGAGCAAATCTCTGTTTTTATTTTTTTAGGTTAGAAATAGGAACCTTGGTTTGAGAGGTCAATTTCATTCCCAACCCATTCTCAAGTTGGTCTTTACACCTGTATGTTTTCAATTGAGGAACTGATGTGTTAGCTCAGATAGTGTTGGTTTTTTTTTTAAAATGACACCTGTTTTTGTGAAGGTGTTAAATGATCAGATTTTTGTAAATATTGGTTTTAAGGATATTGTCGTACAGTCCAATTTCAGTATCAAGGAAGTCTATGTTTTAAGTATATTCGCCAAGATAAATTCAAAAGAGAAACATTTTTAAGTTGTAGATATAGATCTCAAGATTGGTTTTCGAATTGGTCCAGAACACAAATAAAGTCAGCAAAATAACACAGAACACAGACAGCAAAAGGTGTTTTTGCTGTCTGTGTTTTTAAGGAAAGACTTTTCCTTCTTTTCCATTAATACATTCAGTGCTAAAGTCATATTTTGGTTTTCACCATGTGTGACTGCTTTTATAGTCATCCTAATGGCTGAAAATTCATTTTTCAGAGACTTGTTTTTTATTGTGTATTCATGACTGTGAGAAGTAGTCTGTATATATGGAAAGCTCAAAATAATCAATTTTCATGTATGGCCATCTAGTTGGTTTTGTTATATATGTAATTATATTTGTATGTATGTAATGATTTTTATGTGTGTTACTTGGTGAAGGACTTTGCCTAAAAATTTATGTCCAAAGTTTACACTTAAAAGTACACTTGAAAAAGATTAAAACTATTATTATTATCAGGCCCATTTCTAATTTTTTCACAATTAATCTATCGGAGATATATTTTTCAAAACTTGCTTCAGAACACAATTTAGGTTGGTCAATGAATTCATAGAACATAAAATACAGTATTTTTGAATTTATTTCTTTGCAGTACATTCTACATCTTTTTTGCTTGATTTTATTCCTAATTTCATACCGTAGAAGCATGGAACATACTAGCAAGCAAACCCGGCAAATTCTGGGCGAAGACTGATTTAATAATGTAAGTGAGGAAGTATGGCCGGCTAGAAGGCCATCAGCCACCACCAGTGACAACCGCTTGGGCGACTAGATGGCCACACAGCTACTAGTGGTCAGGTGGCCTGACCGATTTTACGGCCATGTAGCACTGAGTGTGTCAAGGAACTCTTAAAGTTATTTAACTTCATAAAAATTGAGAAGTAAATCTGAAAATAAGATTGTTTTGTACTATTAGAAGATTGTCATTATACTTATTATGCTAATAGCACACATTTTATACATGTTTAAATATATTCTACAAAATTTTAATTGATAATAAAGGAAAACTACCAAAGTCAGATAGATTTATTAAATATGTTTTTATGTTCGAATGTTTAGAAACCATCAGTTATAAAAACATTTATTCCTCAAAAAAAAAAAAAAAAAAAAAGCAAATTAAAATATTTAAAAGCACTGTTTAAATAAAAATACTCCTTGCTCATCAAAAAGAAAATTTTGCAGCGTTTGATTTTATTTTTGGGGGATTAGCCTCCGGATCACTGTTCAATACTTAAAGTGGTTTATATACCTGCATTCAAGTAATCCAAGTCGTTGCTTCTGCAACCGGTTTCAACTCATCATGAGAGTCATCTTCAGGCCGTACAAGGATGTAATAAAATGTGATCACTTCATATGAAGGTCGTCACGAACACATAACGAATACGGACACTACGAATATACGAACACATAACAAAACACTTAAAAACGTTGACATTAATTAACAACTAAAAATTCGCGACGCGTGCCGGGCTGGAGCGTAGTCTAGAGTAGTGGAGCGTAGCTCCAGCCCGGCATGCGTCGCGAATTTTTAGTTGTTAATTAATGTCAACGTTTTTAAGTGTTTTGTTATGTGTTCGTATATTCGTAGTGTCCGTATTCGTTATGTGTTCGTGACGACCTTCATATGAAGTGATCACATTTTATTACATCCTTGTACGGCCTGAAGATGACTCTCATGATGAGTTGAAACCGGTTGCAGAAGCAACGACTTGGATTACTTGAATGCAGGTATATAAACCACTTTAAGTTTGATTTTAATTCAAATTAAGTGAGGAAAATCTATGCTACACACCAATATTGCCAATTCTTTTTATAATAATAGTATTAAGCGTCTGTATAGGCTGTCGGCCATGTTAGTTTTAATCACAAAGGAACAATGTTTTTTTGTGAATCTATATTTTTATCGTTATTTATGACCAAAAAATGTGTATGAGGTATAATTGTATACGTTATCATATTGGGCATTGGGTTTGATTTGGAAATTCTGAATACATTCGCCTATTTTTAAAAAAATAGATGAAAATAAATACTTCAAACTAAATATTTTTATATTTTTTTCTTTAAAACTATGAGCAATTCGCAAAGCAATTCCAACAAACAATTTCATTCTTGATCAAATGCAATTCGTTGGGAAAAAGTTTGTTTAAAAATAACTATTTAATTTGAATATGCATGATCGTAAGTCCGGTTCAAAAATAACATTGTTCTTATGGGATTAAAACCAACATAGCCGACAACCTCCGTCAGCCTCTGAAGACTCTTAATGTTGTTTAATTTAAAATGTCTATCCTACCTAACCTTGAGTCTGTAACTCCTGATAGTTGTTTTTGTAGAGATGGTAAGCTTTGGCATGTGCTAGCAGCAGGGTGTGACAAGCCAAGTACTCGCCCACACCAGGCATCTCAATGCCCGGAGCCAGCAGTGGATAGATAGGCAGTGAACGTCCATACGCGAAACTCGAGAACAGCCTTGGTTCATTTATAGTACACCAGTACTTCACCTAGAAAATATCCAACAGTTGTTTGGAATACAGTAATTGTTTTATAGTGTCTCACTCGTAAAAACAGTAATAAGGTATTGAAGTTAGAGAGAGGACATAGAAAAGAAAAATATGTGTCAATTAAAGGAATTTTTATGAAAAAAGTATAGATTTTTTTTATTTAATAGGGATTAAAATAACAAGATCACAACAGGAGAAGATATAGGAAATAGATTATGGAACAGTGATTAGTTTATTAATCTGGTGAAGAAAATATTACACAATTGGAAAGGAATTGAAGATATTCACGCACAAGATGTATTATTAATCAAGCTCATATTATGGCGTGAAAGCATGGATATGGACAAAGGGTGATTTAAGCAAACTATAGGCAGCAGAAATGAGATTTTTAAGAGGAGTAGCGAAGATTAGTAGAAGAGATAGAATGAGTAAAGAAATAACCAGAGAAAGGATGAAAGTGATACCGCTAAAACAGTCAATGGAAAGAAGAAGTAAAAGTAGATGGAGCATGTGAAGAGGATGGGAAATAATAGATTGCCAAGGATAATCCTGGAGATAGAGAAAAGAAAAAAGCCAAGAGGAAGACCAAGAAGAAGGCTGAAGTACCAAGTGTGGAAGACCAAGCGACTCATGCTGAAAGTCTCCTGGTACTGGGGGTCTAATACTCAGTACCATTAATGGAGCCTTCTGGGAACAAGGGGGCACCCAGTCGTAATTACCCCTAACCTCCTTAAACGGGTTACTGGGGACGTCGACTGCAGCAACCCGGTAATCATGGGAATTATAATGGATGGCCAACTCCGAAGACTTTGAAAGGAGGAGGATCTTGCTAGAGGTAGGAGAATCCTTTCGAAGGCGGAGAGTTGACAAGTTCAGAAGGAGAAGCATGGTGAGAGGAACAAGCCGTCATCTACGTCTGGCACCTCAGAAGATGACAAGGCGGCTTCCTCGCAGATAGCTACCATCAAAACCAGCCAGCAGTCTTTGTCCTCTGTCACCTCCAAAGGTCCCTGTGTTAAGAGGTTGCTTTCGCAACTGACACCAGAGGAGCTTGGAGGTGAGAAAAAGAGGGTGAAGTGGCAAGGTAACACAGAGTCCTTTGCTGAGAAGTTGTCGGTGGAGAAACTTGCCGTTGTCATGCAAGAGCACCCCAAACAGCTTTTGACGGAGGAGCAGGCGGCCTCTGTTGTGACGTTACGTGCTCTCAAGGAAGCAAACATTAACGTCACAGGTTGCCATGTTGAGGCTAGAGCGGTCGTGATTGGTTGTGCCAATGTTATGACCAGGGAATGGCTTGAAAACCAGGTTTCAGATATGAGCCCTTTCCAGGGTGTACAACTGAGGCTTGGACTGGCCAAGAACTTGGTTAAGCTGACCATGTTTGTTCCAATAACAACTTGTGCTGTTATTAATACTGAGGTATTTTTGGACTTGAAGAAGCAAAACCAGCTGAACACTGATCACTGGGTGGTTGTTGGGAGCACTCAAAACCCCAATGGCCTATTCCTATTTATCATGGTTGATGAGGAGTCTATTAGGAGACTGAATGCCCTTTCGATGTGGCCCTTTCTGGGGCTGGAGAGGATAATATTCAAGCCTAACGGAGATTCAAGCCCCCTCAGAAGTAATGGCAGTGCTACAGATCATCCTTAATCACCCAGATCTGCCACATCCACGCTCTGCCAGAAGATTCTCCCTCCGAAGACGTAAGAGTGGCCATGATTCCGGAGTCATGGATCATTGGAGGGAGAGTGATGGGGCTCGGCACTGGTAAAGGTAAGTTGATGTATGATGTTAGCTACAATAACCCTAGGGCTTGTATCTTCATCAGAACGGACATCAAATTTCTAGAACTGACCGGTCTTTGTTCCAGGGATACGGCTGTAACTGAGGTATACCTGCCAACAAGTGACGGTGACGTCAGAATCTTGTTGGCATCAGTATACCTGCCATACGACTACGAGGAGCTCCCTCCATCCCTTACCTTGAGGAGGATCGTAGACCACGGAGTGATGCTCCAGCGACACATGCCACCAGGGTTGGATGCCAATGCCCATCACACTGCATGGAGGAGCACCAACATAAATGCTACAGGTGAGACTGTTGGACTATATAGCTGAAGCTAATTTAGTGATATTGAATTGGGGCCGCAAGCCCACTTTCCAAAAGAGGAGGTTTGTGAACAGAGGTCCTGGACATAACCCTAGCAAGCTGCCATGCAGCCTTTCGATTAGAACAACTCCCATTAAGGCGCGCTTCAGAAATTCTAGGAGAACTGACTGGGTTGTATACCAGGAAGAGCTGAAAGCTCGGTTAGACCATCCTGATCTGGTGCGTTGCGAGAAGGTAGATGGTATAGCTGACATCATACAATCAGCTATCGAGACATCTTACTTCCAAACGTGTCCAGAGACGGGTTAAAGTCTAACAAGAATGCCTCTTGATTGAATGGAGAGCTTGAAGTCTTGAGGAAAACCGTCCGAAGACTGCACAATGTTTGTAAACATGCAGGCAACTGGGATAGGTACTCGAGGGCCCTCGGTGACTACAACAGAGCAATCCGCAAAGCCAAGAGAGACTCATGGAGGAACTTTTGCAGGGATATTGACAGTGTCCCAGAATGCTCTAAGATCCACAAGATCTTGGCTTGTAACCCCATTAATAGTCTGCAAAGAAGACGGCTCCCAAACAGACAGCCAGGAAGAGACACTTGAAGTTTTACTCACTTTCCTGGCTCTACTCAGATTACACCAACTACCCAGAACGGCCCTGTGGAAAGAGGAGGACCTTGGTCCCAAGGCCTCACAGGAGGACTGGCACTGTGCTAGATCTGTCTTACATACCAGGGAGTACAATGGGCATTGAAGTCTTTCCAAGCTTTTAAGTCACCTGGTTGTGACAGCATCTTTCCTGCCTTGCTGCAGAAAGGTGAAGAAATTTTGATACCTTGGCTGCTGCGACTCTTTAGGACAAGCCTAGCCACAGGTGTCATACCACTATCATGGGAGCTCTCCAGGGTGATTTTCATCCTGAAGCCTGGGAAACCCTCCTAAGATACAGCAAAGTCTTTCGTCTTTTTTCCTAAATACCATGGAGAAGTTGCTGGACAGGCATGTTAGAGCCGGGGTAGCAAGCAATCAACCTATGCATCCCAACCAACATGCCTAACAAGCTGACAGATCCTGAAAGACTGCTTTACACGCATTAGTCCGCAGGATCGAAAAGATGATTTCCCTTAAGGAGATTGCTTTGACAGTGTTCCTGGACATTGAAGGAGCCTTTAACAATACGAGGACTTCCTTGATTGTGACATAGCTGGTGCACAGGGGCACTGAAGGAATATTTGAACGCTGCGTTAGCAACATGCTCAGCACCTATAGAGGCCAAGCTTCCTGTGTGCAGTAAGATAGGTACGAGCGCAAAGAGGGCGTCCACAGGGGGGTGTTTTGTCACCCTTCCTGTGGAACCTGGTCGTGGATGATCTCCTCACGGCACTCAACAAGCATGGAGTGTAGCTCAGGGTTATGCTGACGATATAGTGATCCTAATAAGAGGTGAATACATGGAGACATGCCTCGACCTTATGAGGAGGGCATTGTCCATGGTGGAGACATGGTGCATAGCAGAGGGGCTATTTGTTCACCCTGGTAAGACCGTTATGGTATTATTTACAAATAAATGGAACGCGGAGGTTGTCAGAGTAACAAGAATCTTTGACAACTGCGTCCAGGTGTCTAAGGAAGTTAAGTATCTGAGTGTATAGCTAAAACATAAACTTAACTGGAATAGACACCTCATCCACGCCATAGACAGCTCTCAGACCACATTGATGAGGCTGAGGTGTACCTTTGGATGCACGTGGGGACTGAACCTTCAGTTGGTGCATTGGCTTTATACGAGGGTCATCAGACCGATGCTTGTACGTGGAGCCATTATTTGGTGGCCCAAGGTCCAACAAGTCACTGCTGTAAAAAATCTAACCAAGGTGCAGCTGTTAGCTTGTTTGGGAATCCTTGGGGCATTTAAGAGTACACCAATCGCTGCAATGGAGGAGCTGCTAAGTCTGCCTCTCTTGACATTTTTACCATGGAGGAGGCAAGGCTTGCAGCATATAGGCTGTAGACCAGCTGATGCTGGCAAGCTCATTATGCCAGTAAGCATACCGAAATCTTTAGAAACCCAAACTAGACTCGAGGTGGTCAAACGACGCAAGTGACCTTAGTGCCGCTTGGCTGTCTGGGTTCAGATAGATTGTTCAGATAGAAGGTGAATCAATCGCAATGAGGAACGCAATCACGTGGTACATCTAGATGGCTCATGAACCATCCTTGGGTCTGGTTATGGGGTCTTTGGTGCCAGGTCAAAAACTGACCTCAGTTGCCTTGGCAAACTGGCTACGGTTTTTCAGGCGGAAGTGGCTGCCATAGCTGCCTGTGCTCAGGCAAACATAGATTTGGGCCTTATGAACTCAGACATAGATTTGGGCAAACACAGAACTCAGACAGCCAAGCGGCACTAATGTCACTTGCGTTGTTTGACTTCACCTCGAGTCTAGTTTGGGACTGTCACGATGTTCTTAAAACGCTGGCGCATTCCAATATGGTAATTCTGTCATGGATACCAGGTCACGCCGGGGTACTGGGAAATGAGAGGGCAGACCACTGTGCCAGAAGAGGCACTGAGGAACGTCTCGTTGGCACAAAACTGGCATGCAGGGTTGCTTACAGCCTCACCAAGAGGGTTGCCTCTACATGAGACGCTGGCAAATTCCAGGAGACCTGGGAGGCAACACCAGGTAACAGGCAAGCAAAGAAGGTCCTGTTGGGGCCATTGTACTCCAACATGGCTGAAGCTCTTTCTCTTGCAAGGTCAGAACTCTGAAGGGTGGTTGGTTTTATAACTGGACACTGGACGTTTTGGGCACACATGAACAAGATGGGGTTCCCAACCCTCATTCTCTTGTATAGGAAATGTGGAGAGGAGAAGAGTCTGGACGGCACATCACCTCCACTGCTCGGCCCTAGCTAGGAAACGGGCTCTCACCTTGGGCGGCATTTCAGAACGTGGCCAAGGGGTAGCACAGGAAAACCTCATAAAGGCAATCTCAAGGTTCTCTAAGGACCTTGGATTGGATGAGCTTTGAAGTTCTGTAAAGGAGGGCGCACAATAAGCCTTTTTGGTTTAGGAGCTGTTACCAGGTTTGAAGCCTGACCTTCCAAATAGTTAAAAAAAATGTGGAAGACTATGGAGAGAAGAGGAAGAAAAATCAAGTGGAGGAAGAGGAGACCTGGAGGGTTAAACATAAATGGAAGAGTTTGTTTAGTACAACCTTTGATAACGGGAACATTAACAGATGATAATAATGATGATACAACAAAACAATTGCGTTGGAAACTGAATGTGTGACTATAATTTCACAGTGGTAATGACTATTCAACTTACTCTGTCAGCAAAATTATCGAAGAGGACACGAGCAAAGTCCTCAAAGTAGTCAGCCATTATAGGGTTAGTCCATCCTCCAAGATCTTGCAGTGCTTGTGGCAAGTCCCAGTGGTGCATGGTCACCTGTAACGGTACATGTAGAATGTATGTATCTTACATATCAAACAATGTCCAATACATTCTTACTCTACATAACTTTAATTTGATAAAATTTTTTTTTTTTAGATATTTCTCTTTGCATATAATTAATGATAAGTAAAATTTAATGATGTTCAGTCAACAATTATTTTTGAACATTGTTTAATTACATTACTTTCTTATAAGTAAGAAATGTGTTGAGGGTAAAAATTCAAACAAAATTCTTCCTGGTTTGTTTGGCTAATTTAAGTAACTAATTTGGCTTTTCTAGGAGCACAACTCATTTAGAAACCGTGAGATATATTTTATTGCAATTTTGAGATTAGAGGACAAAAGATACTAAACAATATAGTATAAAGTAAAACTTAAAAACTTTTTTTTAATGTAACCAATTGTTTTTCTATAAATGACATCTGTGCAACATTTTTACAATTAGCTTTGGATGAAAGAGTTGGTTCGGCAAGTAGACAACAATAAAAATTATGTACAAAATAAAATTACAATTAATCAGAACGATCTTTCAGTTTTGAAACGCAAATGTCGTACACGAGTGTTTCGGTTTTGCATTTTGTTGCAACCCTCTCTCGACAAGAGGTCGCTTGTTACTGCGTAATAATTTAAGGTTAGGTTAAAGGGCACTAGGCCAGGAATTAGTATATTAAGAGAGATAGGACATCAGCAAACTTACCTTAAAAGACAAGTTCACTAACATCAGAGTAGTAGTCACAAACACAAAATACACAAAAGCTCACAAATTTTCAACACCACTGGCATTTTCTTCAGGTGAGTAGAGGGAGAGAGAGAGAGACACTGAAATGACTTCCACTATTGCTGGGTAGGTGGCTGTGGTGGGGGGGTGTACATCCATAGAGCAACACTCAGGTGTAGATGCAGTATTTCAGTTAGTATATATATATAAAAATATAAATGAAGTTTGCTGATGGGGAAGGGGTTGAAGGGAAGTGGTCTATCTTATGTTCAGATTAGGTGGGTCACGGGATTTTGTTATCCATTGGTGTGCTAATTCCATCCTTCGGAGTTGGGAACTGCCCATGCCAATAGTTCCCAACTCCGAAGGATGGAATTAGCACACCAATGGATAACAAAATCCCGTGACCCACCTAATCTGAACATAAGATAGACCACTTCCCTTCAACCCCTTCCCCATCAGCAAACTTCATTTATATTTTTATATATATATACTAACTGAAATACTGCATCTACACCTGAGTGTTGCTCTATGGATGTACACCCCCCCACCACAGCCACCTACCCAGCAATAGTGGAAGTCATTTCAGTGTCTCTCTCTCTCTCCCTCTACTCACCTGAAGAAAATGCCAGTGGTGTTGAAAATTTGTGAGCTTTTGTGTATTTTGTGTTTGTGACTACTTCAGCGTAATAATTTAATAATGCACCTGAAGATCCGAGCTGGCAATGTCGTTTAATTTTGTTCAGCGTGGCTGGCTGGAAGAGTCCATTTTGGGTGGGGGAAGGGGAACAGTTCATTTTACCTACACATCCTCGGCATTGTCAATCTGTTGTTTATATAGTGGAGTGAACACATATTCTCCTTTTTTAAGCAGTGGTTTATTATAAGTGAGTAAGTGATTTTTAGCCAAGATGAGTGAAATAAAAATGAAAAAGTGGTTGTAAGAAACACAGTTGTATTTTTAAATATTTTTCGTATTGTATTGTAAAGCAGCGTTAATGTTGACGATTGTAATAAACATTGTTCGTTTCATTAATATTTTTTTTTTTTATTTTTAGCTGTGGGAAGACAGATTATTTATTTATTTGTTTTTATCTTTAGTTTGAGTTTAAGCGCAAAAAATTTAATTTAATTGATGGAACCTCTATTCAGGCATTTGCCTTCAGAGACCTAGTTATTTCCTTAAGATAAAAAACTCAATGTATAAGATTTTTTTATTGTTATATTTTAACTAGGGCAAGGTTACCTTGAGTTTTGTTTGTTTTTACAGAAATGCATTTTTCTTAAATCTTAAGATATTAGTTTGCTTTGTTTAGTTTTTGTGCTATTTTCTTTATTTTTGTTGTTGTTGTTGTTATTATTACATAAGCAATGTTGTAAATGTATATATGTATATCTAAAGGAAATAAAAATTATTCTTATTTCATTACAATTGCTGCAGAGCGGATTGCGTCACATGCAGATGTAGGCGCCCCGCTTACACATGCTGTCTGTTATCAGTTACTGAACGTGTTTCTCCAATAAAACCAAGTTATTTATGACTTATGTTTTATCCGGCTTTAATCATATCTGGCTTGACCTTCGCCACATTAGGCCGGATAACCGAGGTTATACTGTATAGAGAGAGGGAGACCACTGGTGCTACCTGTGAAACACCTAACAAAACTAATTTCACCGAACAGAAACCTCTCTTCACAAGATCTATAAGAGTGTTCAGTATTTTTGTTTCTATAGTCAATTATATAACTTACAAAGGGTTGAATTCCGTTGTCTAGAAGGTTGTCAATGAGATCATTGTAATACTTAATGCCAGCTTCGTTGATTTTGGAGTCATCTCCATTCGGTAAAATTCTTGTCCAGCTCATGGAAAATCTATAAAAATCTACCTATAACACATTTAAAAATTATAAAACAAATTATTTAATAAATATAGCACATCTAGGAAAAAATAATTTTTGGAGGAAAAATAAAGTTTTATAAAGAGCTTTTATAAGATATTCAAAAGCAACCTGAGACTAACGCTGACTTTTCAAAGTTGAGAGAAACAGCCTAAAAAAACCTTCTAGTCATTGTCAAAATCAACTAATCCATCACTGTTACTACCATTTAAACTTTGTTTCTATAACTTCCTTCATGTGACTTTATTTACTATTTTAATCATTTTTTTATTTTTAGATTCTATACAACTACTAGCTTCAATTCAATTCAATTCAAATATCTTTATTCATATGCTGCAGGAATATACAGACAGAATAGTGTCACAATGGTATTTAATACAGACCATCACTAATCTATAGTAAAACTAAACTACAACTAAGATTACATTTGTCCAATTATTTACTGCACATAAATACATTTTTATTAAAATTATTTAATAAAAATTCAAACTAGAGCTGATTTAACATACAGATGTATTCTGTTTAAAAAATTCTTCCATTGAATATACAGGATGACTCACAAGATATTCTTTTAAAGCTTTCTTGAATTTCTTTTCATCACTTATGTTTTTTATTTTAGTCGGAATAAAATTTAAAAGTTTTGAGCCCATGTATGAAATTTGTTTGTTTGAAAAATTCTAAATTATGTTTTTCAACTGATAGACGATTTCTTGTGCCATAATCATGATTAACCGTAGTTTGAATTCCTAATCGCAATGTAATAGAAATTGTTTCTAAAATATAAATGTTATAAACAGTTAATATGTTAAGTTCCGTAAACTTAAAACTCACCGAATTTTTACGCTTTAAATTTAGTATTACTGTAATAGCTTTTTTTTGAAGCTTTAGGATTTTATCCATATTAGCTTTTTTAGTGATCCCATATATACAAATTCCATAGTAAAAATGTGACTGTATTAAGGAGAAGTATATGCTTTTCAAAGTTTCCAAACTACTTATATTGGACATTTTTTTCATAGCATACAGACCAGCTCTCATTCCCCCTAGAACCTCTTCCACACGCAAGCGTTTGGCCTTGGCTTATTCTTGATTTTATATGAAGTAAAGTAACATACGGAGTTGTTATCGTAAAAAAGAATCATCTGGTCACAATAATAAACTTACATGATATGATAAGAAAATAATATGCACGTAAATCAGTTGGTCACACTAACACCACAGTATAATAACATAGAGATGTGACATTGTGTTAAAAATTGGCGACAAGCACATACTAGCAATCCTAGTGACGGGAGCAGAGAAGCGTGTATTTCTGTGCTATTTACTTTCACAGTTGTTATTCAAATAGCATATGTCTAATATCTTTCATGTTACTTTTATTATTATTATTCCACTTCTTTGCAAGACACATTGCAATATAACGATAATTGTGTCTTGCACTGCAATGGAAGTGTAGCTACTGTATGTTATTACACTGTGGTAGCACTTTATTTTATTTTCGTTTGTGAAATCATTATTATTATTCATTCATTGGTAAGATGCCAATCATCAAGATTTGGGCGAATATGAGGGGCGAATGAGTGTGATGAGTATAGATCAACAAGTGTAGTCATTGTTACTAACTAAGGTCAACTGTCCCTCAGAAAAGACTATTTATTAAGAGCCCATAAGCCAGGAGCATCTATGGGACCTACAGCTTTACGTGGACTCCTAACCACGAATTGTTGGTATGATTTTCAGCTAACTGACAAGCATGACACTTAGTTCTCTTCCCAACACAACATATGAGCCTTGACTACCATCCAAAATGGACACTCCAGACTTCTCTGGTATAGTGTATTCTTTTAGGGAAGGCGGGTAAAGGTTTATGTCACCGCCCGAGCTCCCAACAATAGCTTGGGTCAGGCCCTCGGTGGCCGGCTGCCCGCGCTAATGAGGCGTGAAACACACTCCAATCCAAAAAATTATCACAGTAAAGTAAGCGTATTTTGTAATTTTTTATTACAGTTTTGATGTCTGCGTGTGATTTCATGAAAAACTAGTCCAAACACGACGGAGTTATGTCAATTAGTAATAAATGGTTGCAAGTTTTCCTTATTTTACTTTTTAACTTTATGCATTGGTTTCAAATTAAACTAAATCAAATAAAATAAAAACAATTTATCATCATAAAAAAGTATCTTACACAGTTTGTTAATATTAAGAGAATATTTTAATATAGGACACAATATGTTTACAAACTCAACTAGTTATTAAATATATAAATTAAAACAAATAAAATCAAAATAATTTATTACCTTATAAAGGATTGTTATACAGCACGTTAATAATTAAAAGGTATTTATCCATTTACAGAATATTTAATTTTCGGTTTTTCGGTAAGCTTCTTCCGGTGATACCAAAAGGATCCACAATATTAATGGACAACTGTGGATTAGAAAATATTTTATCCTGTATCTAAATGTCCTGTACAAAAATATTGTTTCATGATAATAAATTGTTTTTATTTTATTTTATTTAGTTTAATTTGAAACCAACGTATAAAGTTAAAAAGTAAAATAAGGAAAAATTGCAACCATTTATTACTAATTGTCATAACTCCGTCGTGTTTGGACTAGTTTTTCATGAAATCACATGTAGACATCAAAACTGTAATAAAAAATCACAAAATACGCTTACTTTAATGTGATAATTTTTTGGATTGGAGTGCGTTACACGCCTCATTAGCGCGGGCGGCTGGCCGCCGAGGGCCTGACCCAAGCTATTGTTGGGAGCTCGGGTGGTGACTTAATCCTTTACCTGCCTTCCCTAAAAGAATACACTATAGTGTCCACGTTGATGGCAACCATTGAGCGGACACCATGTCAGTATTAAGAAGATCGAGCATGAAACCTATCGCCTACAATTTCAACAACACTTTGTCCCCAAGTAGCTGGGTTACAGCACTACACCGCAAGTGCCGATACATACTTATTATACATGTACAGTACCTACATGTGAAATGTAGGTGGGGAAATGCTTCTTAAAATTCCCTGTTCTCATTTAAAAATTTAGGAATTAAATACTTAAAAATACTCTTGTATATAAATAAATGTGTATCAAAATTTCAAGTGAATCTATTCACTAATTTTTGAGTTTTGTGTACACATGAATACGAAAGTTTGATATATATATTCCTAATATTCATTAACATACAGTAGTCACTTCGTTTTCCAAGTTGGCTACTGTTACCAATATTATATTATTGACATTACTGAAGACTCCTCATCATTTTATATGACAGTAAAGAATCTTGTTTTTATAATTTTTCTTATCAGATGAGTTTTAGTCTCACAAAACATACCAACCTCACATGAATCATGTTCTCAATTCTCTGTTTTGAAGTACAGTAGAACTCCAACTATCCAAATCTATTGGGACCAGACCCTATTCGTATAATCAGATCTTTGTCTAAAAGCAGTCCATTTTATTTAATTAAATGTAATATATATATATATCTGGCGGAATTTGGATTCCAGTACTGTAAATTTATTGAGGCAAATTATGTGTTATTTACTGTGATATATACATTTATGATTTTTCTTTCTAAGTATTAAAAACACTGCTTTTTGTTGTTGCATGCTTATAGAACAAATTAAAGAACAGAAGATTGTAAGATTTATTTTATGACATTCTGAAAGCAATTTGGATTATTGGGGATTCGGATAGTTGGAGTTCGGATAATTGGGGTTCCACCGTATCACTAAACTGGTCACTTCTGAGCCTCAATTAATGTAATGAAAGATTCAAAAGTAGTGAATTAATTGCTGAGTGGCTATTTGATTGCCAGGTTCTGTATCAAACCGATCTGGTTTTAGGTACTTTTACATTTAAATAATTCTTCACACAAGTACACAAATAGATTCAGAGCTTCCCATCTTGAAAATTATTTGTTATAGTTGAATAAATTTTAATAACTGGAAACTAAAACGAATATACCTCAAAACAGACAGTTTTGTTCAGTCAGAAAAAGCATCTGATGAATTAATAAACAGGTTAAGAAATAATAAATGAAGATCGAAACATTAAAAGATAAAATAAACAACATATGTTCTAAAAAAATAATACCAGACTAAAAAATAGATCACGTTTTTACTGTTTAACTTTCGAACATTTTCCGGAGGAGATCCACAAACTGCTCCAGGCCCTTTGATAGTGAGGAGTATCGGCACTTGTAATTTTATAAATTAAGCACTAATTAAGACTACTTACCCCTAAGTCTTTAAGTAACTGTGTGTCCTCCTTGTACAAATTGTACGTGTTACAAGCGACATCTCCGTTAGAGTGGTCCATAATGTGCTCTGGGTTATTGTGAACAAATTTATCAATCATGCTCTCTCCCTTTCCTGCAAATAATTTAAAATTTTAGTTTGACTTTTATCAAATATTTTCTTCATTCTCCAATTAACTCTTTTACCTTCAAAAGTAATAAAAAATTGGCTTCACAGCTCATTCAGCTTCCAGCTGTATCCAGATACATTATAATTGTTCATTATTCATTACTAAGACGCCGATCGTAGAGATATGTTCGAATATGAAATATATATATATATATATATGTGTGTGTGTGTGTGTGTGTGTGTGCAACACCAAATGCAACCAAAAATGTGCAAACATCAAATGGTTGGAATTCCTCAAAAAAACTAATGGCTTCTAGACTTCCTAAGCTCTACACTGTATCCCAAATACAGGGGTTCAATAGTGGTTGATTATATATATATCGTATGTTTTTTGTCAGCTACCATTTTTTATTTATTTATTTTTTTTTTATTTAAAACTATATAAAAGCTGATTTTTATAGTTAGACAAAAATTCCAAAAGTCTTTACAGTATAATAAAAATTAAAAATAAATAAATAACAAATGATCTGTCGCCAAGCTCTCCATCAAGCATTATGACCACCGTAAATAAATATATACCTTGAGTTTATTTTGTACTTGTCATTTGTATTGTATTTCATAATATGGATATTAAGTGTTTTTGTTACTTAAGTTTTCCATTCACCAGGAAACAGCTTTATTGATAACTACTCGGTCCTCTCGCACAGGTTTTAGCCCATGAGAGGATCATTCTCAGTTATATTTTGTATTGTTTATTTTGTACTTTTCTTTTTTTGAAAATAAACTGATTTTGATTTTGACAATATCAGTACTGGAAGCTATCTTATCATTCTAAATCTTGACATTATACAGCTTTTATTTGATTAAATATTTAATCAGGCCATGGCTAACTCTAAACTAGCCAGCCAGCCATTAGTCGAAGTTGACAAAAAGACTCAATAGAAAGAAATATTTCATGGCCATGTTAGTAGTTTTATGAGTCAATTTCTGTATGAAATTAGACATTGATAAGGAAGCTGATGTGAGATATATGACAAATAGGTGAACATATAGACGAGTGTTTTGTGTACATTATTATATATAACTCACACTCTTAAGAAAACAAGTTTGGTATTTTTTATAATTATTTCTAGAAAGTTATGTTCTTTCTAAAAAAGTCTGTTACTTTTGGAGCTCTTAACTATATGATATAATTGTCAAAACAAACTAAACAATATAAATATTTACCATATCAATATAGAAGACATAACTTTTTTTAATTAGTTTTGTGATAGCATCATAAAATGCAAATTCATATGGAGTTATTTCAAGGACACTGGCCTCATTTTCTATCAATCAAAGAAGAGGAGAAGGTTTCTTCTATTATGATCGACTGAAGATGGAACAAGTGACCTTGGAAAATCTCCTTTTGTGTTTCTTTTCCTGTTACTCTCACAAGACCTGTCATAAGGACTTTATGAGAGGACTCGATGGCCTAAACTTGAAGCAATTCATGCATAATAATTATTATGAAAAAATTAATAAAACAAATTATATGACATAATTGCTTGCTAGATTGTCAATATTGTACAGTATATCAATAACTCTTCTAACGGTATATCGCCATAAGTACCCATGACATTCCAGCCACACAAAGTAGCAGATCAACTTACCTCACAGACTGTAATGACCCACTTACCAAGGTCACTGGAAGCGGATGCAACTCATGCTGTGACGGCCATCTCAGACCTCACACTGTTTAGCTACTGTATGTAATTTACCTCATTAATTATTCAACACATAATTCCCTTTTCATAAAAAATATTTACTAACCTTTCTCATTTTTGGTGTTTTAAAATACAAAAAAAATGTGATTAAGAGATAAAATAAATGGTTCCAAAGAATTGGCATAAACGTTACCCCATATTAAACACCAAAAGTTCAAAACTTTGAAAATTACAAGTTTGATTCCCAAATATGTTTGTTTGTCATAACCCAAAAACTAGTCAAGTTAGAGACATACAGTTTTTACTAAAATATTTAAAATTGTAATTCACATCTTCTCTGGAAATTTATATTAAAATCGTTAGAGCCGTTTTTGAGAAAATTCCATTTTTGTATGTTTTTTTACCATAAAAATAAAAAAAATAAAATTTCAAAAAAGTGAAAAAATATTCAAGAGGTATTAGCTAAATACACCTATATACAAAATTTCTTTAAAATCTATCCATCTGTTTGGTCTCCAATAAACTACACATACACAGAGAGAGATATACATATTTTTTTTTAACTACATTTTGGATTGATTTTTAGAACTATTTATGAAAAAATTTGTTTGGATGATCACAATACTTTCTCTCTGCATATGGGAGAAAGTAAAACACTGATAACAAATTAATTTGTACACTTTCTAAACTCAGGCAAATTTTCCTTAGTTGTTTGCTTGCTGATTTTATAATCACATCAGGAAATCCAGGTCCTTGTATAAAAGTAGTTTACTTACACGAATTTATACATGAGAGTACCCACAGAGAGATATATAAATGTGAATTCTACTTGTAATTCATTACAGTCATTTATTTTACTTATGCTGTTTATGCAAAGAAAAAGAGGAACTAGAAAATTCTCATAGTTAAGAAACTATTTTAAGCTAAAAGTGATTACCATTAACTATTATATAGCTATTGATTATATCTGGAGTACAAGAGAGATTAGTCTGTTTGATTTAGTATAGACAGAAAACACTTTCTGGGTCCTAAAACAGATAAGGTAAATATTACATGACATAAATTTTAAAAAAATATTCAATTGAATAAAAAAACATAAAACTGTTTGAATTCCATTATATACTAATGTCCCCTGCACTGCCTTAGTTCAGCTGAATATATTCCTGGGTTATTTGACCTTGCCTTGAGAAAGACTCCATTGAGCTTGTCAGCATAGCCAACAAAATGATTGACATAACATAGCTCGAAATCCACAACATACTAATGGTTCCTACAATGCCCGAGTTCAGAAGTGGTTTGATGTGACCTTGCCTTAAAAGAAAACTGACTCCATCCATCATAAACAAACAAAAATAGGCAAACATCAAATGGTTTGAATTCCTCAACAAACTAATGGCTCATAAATTTCCTATGATCTACATTGAATCATCCTAAATGCATGGGTTCAATGGTGGTAAATTATTTTACCCTGGCTTGAGAGAGAACTGAGACTCCATCCACCATAGCCAAACCAAAATAGACAAACATCACGTTGCTTGAATGCCTCAACAAACAAATATCTCATACGTTTCCTAAGATCTGCACTGAATCATCCTAAACGCATGGGTTCAATGGGGGTCAATTATTTGACCTTACCTTGAGAGAAAACTGACACCCCACCAATATCAGCTTGTCAACATAATTAACAAAATTAGATAAACATCACGTGATAATGATTAAGAAGTCTACAAGAAACTTAAGTTTACTACATTCCCTGGACACTGAATACCTAATTAAGAAATATCTATTTATGAGAACAAAGTAAATTCAGCTAGTAATCAGAGGGCAAAAGTCATTTTATTAGTCCTCCATTAGTGTACTCATTCATATTTACCTTTCAAAAAAGTATCCGAAACTCACATCTGAAAATTATATTTCTTACATTAAACATATCTTCATAATTACTTAAACATAAAAAAATACAGTTTAATGTAATTTTTAAGGAAATTTAAAAGAAGGCTACAATAAAACCTTAATATACCATTTCAAAACTAAACATGCCACTAAGAGTTTTTATTATTTAATGGACATAAGTTTTTCGTCACATTATTACCTTTTATTTTCCACATACACTTTTGACAATTAATTATTCATAGTCTGTAGCCTTTAATCATGTATCTAACTGATTACCATCTTAACTGCTATTAGGACTAGCTAACTTTTTCAGTAATTAAGATCATCACTGGAAGCCAGTGTCTAAAAGTTAATGCTTGGACCATGACGGGAGCATCATCACCTTAATTAAAGAGTCGTCACAGTGATTTCAACTAATCACCAAACCCACAATTCATCTGCGCCTCAAATCTATAATATGCTAGCTCAGGTTGATTTCTCAGAACTATGCACAAATATGGTTAACTTTCTGACTAGTTGTAAAAAAATATGTCATTTAGCACAATTTATTTTCAAGTCGGATTTTTCTAATAAAAGATGAAATAGTTTTCATCAGCTTTTTTATCTAGCTATCTCATATCTCATGTACTTCTTTTAAATTAAAAGTTAATTAAACAAAAAATAATAGAATTTGCAGTTGTAAATTATTCAGTAAAAGTTGTTCGATATAAATTTTTTTTCACCGAAGTCAATTCAAACACTTAAATATAAGTATATTGCATTTAAATAAAAATATTGCAACCTCTTCATTATTAAAAAAAGTAGGAATAGTAAAAGGATTAATACTTTTATACTTTGAAATGATCCATTTAACAATTGTCTAAAAGGAACTGTACCATAAATATATTGATAACCAGATGGAGCTAGCAGATGCAATATTCTGATATTTACAAACTAAAGGTTCTTAATTTGACCCCAATCAGAGTCATAATAAATGTCGAAAGGGATCAGCTAATAATCATTGGCTGGTGATTTGTCATTTGGCTATCAAATAGTGAAAATATCTAAGGAATAGTCGGCATTAGTTTGTAACAAAATTTGCTCATCTATTCACACTCACTCGAAATCCATACTTTCCTATGACCTGACAATGGGTGTCTTAAGAATGAATAAATAAAAGTGTGTAATCCAACAATTAACAAAAATGTATAAAGCTTGTATTTTATAGAGGTTTTATAAATTTAGATACATAACTTACAAATGTATTGAAACTTTTTTTTTTAATAAGTAATGCATTAACAATGTTTGTGCCTTTCCTAGAAAGAAAATTTACTTTCCAGAATTGTTGTCACACTTGATTAATGAGAAAGGATTGTATTCATTTTTATCACAAAAACATTTTATCCCAGATAAGTCCTGTATTAATAAATATCCTGTATAAAATATATGTCCTGAATAAAACTAATTTGATAAAAGTATTCAGTTAGGACCGGATTTAGAATTTTGGCGCCCCTAGACTCAAAAGTTTTTTCCGCCCCCTAGTTTGGTTAAAGTTACTTTCCTAAGGACCTTTATTAAACAAAATTATATCAGGCCTATATGTTAATTGTTTAAAAACTACTCCACGATGAAATGTTATCGTCGGTTGTGCCATAGAATGAGGACAGCCAGCGCCATGAGGAATCACGGAGCAATTTGTAGTTATTTGGCGTCACTAAGACGGTCACCCTCCTCTATACGAGGAACATGGGAGTTGCATAGGGCTGGCAGTAGAAATATGATGCGTACCACTCGACGACAACCCTACAGACAGACAATGTTGTAACGAAGTTGGTGCATAATGTTGAAAATAGTTTTAACTTTACCATAAATTATTTGTTCCAATGAACTTCAAAATCAGAATGTTTTATTAGCTTGATTATTTAATATAAAAAAAAAATGTTAACTTATGGCTAGTTATTTTTATTTCTAGATTTTTTTAATTTATTTCTCTCGGCCGAGCGTCCCTTGGAAGCTTGCGCCCATAGGCTCGGGCCTACCAGACCTATTGGGAAAACTGGCCTTGTATTCAGTAGTCTTTTACTAAGAGTTATACCAATGTTATTCCATCTGAAAAAATCTTAGTACCTGTAACTAGTTATGTAAAAATTTAACAACATTTCCTTCTCTGGATGTTGTTTTTGTGCTTTGGTTACAAAGAAATTAATATTTATTTCCAAAATAACAATACTAAACTTACCATCAGATTTTGCGCCCCCTTCCACTTGATAACATGAACTTCCGACCCCAAAGATGAAGTTCGGAGGGAACTTCTGTTCTTGAGAGGCCATTTTGGGAGACCAGCCCTTAAAAAGAAAAATAATTTAATTTAATTCTTTGTAGAAATTAGCTATTCTTTAGCTAGCTATAAATTAGCTAGGAAACCTCACATCGACCAGCTGTGCAAGAAGATCAGTGCAGGCGCCTTCCTGATTCGCAGACTCAATCAAATAAGCACCCCAGAGGCAACAAGAACTGCATACTTTGCCTTTCTCGAATCCCACCTAAGATACGGCATAGCAACATGGGGAGGAACCACTGCAACAAACCTCGAAAGAGTCCTCACTCAACAAAAGAGAGCTATAAGGTGCCTTGCAGGGCTTGAACAAAGAGAAATCTGTCGAACAGCATTTATCGAGCTAAAGATCCTCACAATAGTAGCACTCTACATACAGGAGGTCATCATCCACTCAGTCTCCACACAACAACTAAGACATAGAGATATCCATCAGTACCACACTAGACATGCCTCAGACTTCACCCTGCCCCCTCATCACCTCACCATGTACAGCAAAAAACCAACATACATTTGAGCAAAACTTTACAACGTATTGCCAGAGGACCTGAAGAATACCCCACCTCAGAAATTGAAGAAATACTTAAACAACTGGCTGCTGAAGAATCCCTTTTACTCAGTGAATGAATACCTGAAGAAAACACCACTCGACCCAGATGCAACTTAAAATAACACCAACACTGAAGACTTCTTCTAAATAACTTATATTGTAACAATTTGTAACCTGACGCTAATACTAATCTCTAAGATTATGTTAATAAAGATATTGTCTATTGTCTATTGTCTATTCTGTTGCTTGCTGTTGGATTTTTAAATTGGGTTCTGCTTCATGCTTAAAAGTTCTAATAATTTCATTTCATTTTTTTAATACTAATTAAGATTGACATTACTATCAAATATATTATTATCACTGTTGTTATTACTATTATAAAATTCTACACATGTTAATAAAAATCGCTATAAAATATTATAAAAATATTTTTATAACACACAATTGAGATATCAGTTTGTAAACAAGAAAAACATTTATCTAGTAATTTAAATATATCTACCATTAATATTACTTTAGGAACATTTTAATAGTAAATACGAATAGAATATAATAAAATAAGTTTATTTGCCACAACAATATTTAATGAAATACACAGGCACGGCATTACAATATCTCAATAGATAAAAATATACCTAACATACTAATAATCTATATTTATAAAAGAGGATGTTTGTATATATATATATATATATATGTTTGAAGTTAATAAGCTGCCAACCCATCCAACCGATCGCCATGAAACTTTAGGATGTTGTCCTTTATACTCCCGAGATGGTTTCTGTGAAGTTTGATGCAAATCCGTCCACAGGGTCCTGCCCCACGGGCTCCTAAAGATCCCATGTTATTCAAATGGAGAATCTGAATTGTTTACAAAAAACATATGACTGTGTGGTTTAATGTAGTTTCACATGCCATAAGCAGATTGAAGTTCTCACAACAACAGTACTGTATAATTATGTTTTGATTTATTGTAGTTCTACATTTCACCTTGAGAGTGTAGCACACACTACTTTTACTTGATCAGGTGATCTGTATTTGGTGTTAACCTTTTTTCCTCGGTAATTAAAACATGTGGTGAAACGTGAAAATAAAAAATAAATAATTATTTGTTTTGCAGTTTACTTTTTATGACATGCCTCCTAAAAAATATTGCTTACCCTCTTGCACTCATTTAATAAATAATGGTTTTTTTCTATAATTCTTTTTATTGCTTTATTTTGATATGTCAATGAAAAATGAAAGGCGAGACAACGTCCGCTGGGTTCAGCTAGTAATCTATATTTTGGGTACATATATATGAACCCTAAATATAAATATATTACAAAAAAATGAATAGCGTTCAAAATGATAAGTAAGCTATCACAAGGACATGCAAAAATAGGTATTTATTTCTGCCTATGAAGTTATCCTACTACAGCACAAAATGTTAAATGGAGAATGTTAAAGCAGAAAAACTTAAAAAAATACTGCACTTATCAAAAAATATTTATTTTTTAGTTATAAGTATTTGTTTACAGTAAGAAACATAAAAAAAATACAAAAATAAGTACATCGCTTCAAATTCAAGAAGATACTAAAAATATTGGAAAATAACGTAATATGAGTTTTAAAATCTGAATTTAATAACAAACTAAACTGAGTTTAATTTCCTTATTTTAGTAAAAAATTTATTAAAAATTCCTACTAAAGTAAGGTCATTTATTTCCTTACTTTCTAACTAGAGTCTTGGGAAATTACATTATAGAAAATCAATTATAACTTAGATATAAAACATCTATTAAAGTTTTATTTTTTAGTATTTTATTTATTAAAGGTTTTTTACTAAATAGCTTAAATATATATATTTATTGTTTGAATAGACTTTGAATTTCTTATTCTTTTAAATCTAAAATTCGACCTTACAGAGTATATTTTGATTAAAAAATTATAATTTTGCTTTAACAATTTTAAAAATAAATAGTGCTTTAGTAATATTTGAGTATTTCCTAGACCAAAAATTTACTTTTCAACATTTTAGTCACAGTTGATCAATATGAATCCATCTGTGCATGTTTCCTCATAAAGAATGTGCCATATACGAAATTTAAATTAGACTTGTTGAATGTGTGTTAAGCCAAGTAATGAGTATCAATAGTTCTACACTTACAGTAATACCTGTATGATACGCACTAGAGATTTGCCACACCTCAGTAATAAGAAACAAGTTTTCATGCCAGACTATTCACACAACCTATCTTATCTCTACTACACCTTTATCTTAGAGCCAATGTACAAATAAGCTCCAAGATCGTAACCAATTTTTATAAAACAGTTTCACCAGGAGAATAGCTTCCAGTAATGCCCCAATAAATTTCACTATGAAGGAAGGCACGTTTATAAAACACATATAAACCACACGTAGGGTATAATTTTTGTATGGTAAGACAAAAGTTTTGATGACATAAGTTTATTTAGAGCAAACATGCTTCTGTTAGCTGAGTTTATTCTACTTTGAATTTCTGTGTGTTCACTGTTGTTAGAGCTAATTATTGTACCAAGGTATTTGAATTCATCTACTCTTTCAAAATTGTTTCCTTCTACTGTAAAATTTTGTGTGTTGTCAGGATTTCGGCAAAAATACATAAATTTAGTTTTTTCTTTGCTAACTTTAAGTCCAACTTCTTGGGTTTCTTTAATTAAAATTTCAGTTATAATTTTCAGATCTTCTTTGCTTTCTGCCAACAAAACTACGTCATCTGCAAAGGCCAGAGCTGATATTTTATCCCCTATTTCTATCCCTATATTAGTTTTATTTACTTCTTTTAATGCTCCTTCCAATGCGATATTAAAAAGAACAGGGGACAAGCCATCACCTTGTCTCACTCCTGTCCTAACTTCAAAGGTTGTGGTGTAGTCGTTTTTCACTTTTACTCTACATCTGCTGTTATTTATACTAAGCCTTGCTAAATTTATGATTTTCCTTGGTATTCCAAAACCTTCCATTTTTTCCCATATCTTTTCTCTACACAAACTGTAGGTAGAAGAGAGATTCTCCGATATTACCCCCACCAAATTAGCCTTAGGCTTAAAAGGGTTGTTTTAGGCAGTCTAGGGTGGAGGCGGAGTGAGTTAGTCCATAGCAATACACGGATTCTCATTTGATAACACGCTAACTACTTTTGAATGGAGGCCCGGACTGTCTGCTCGGTAGGTGTGCCCTGCTTAGGCATCTGATAATGGCCATTGAATTTAACCGCAAACTCAAAAGTTTTGTTCGTTCCTCATAGTTTAAAACTCATTAAAAGTATTTAACCAGTAAAAGGCATTTCTTATTTTGTTATTAAGGCAGTAACAAAATATTTAATACATTTTCTGGAAAATTTGACAAATTAGGAAGACGCCAGTTTTGTTATTTTTTATTTGATTACAAGTGTTTACTCAAATAAATTTACAATCAACATTATTTTCTTGATCAAGTTTAATAAAAACCATGACATCAATTTTATAAAACACTTTTTGACCATAAAGACCATTTTTAAAAATAACAAACACTTTTGTTCAGTTAATTCTTGTTATTGCGTGAATCAATTGTATTTTAGCATGATACTTAAAATCCAATAATGATGGTCTTAACATTTAAATGGATGTCTCTTGGTTTAATCTTTCTGACTTGGGCTAGCTAATAGTCATACATTTCTTAACATTTCTGTCTTTTATCAAGAAATTTAAATCTTGATTTTTTAATAAAAATGATAGCCATTAATAAGTAGATGTAAAAGGTGCCATGTAAACTTTTTTAAGAATTTATGTTGCGTGTCTTAAAATAAGTTATTCATTCTTCTATTTTACATTCATAATAGTGTCAGTCCTCTATAAATGTATTTTAGCACAGTAAATTATATTTCTCGAATAAATCCTTACTTTAATAAAATTACGTTTATTACTATCCTAGTTACTCTCCTTATGGCGATTGACTCTCTTAAACAGAATGTAACCAAACTATAATAAATTATACAAAGTGTGGTCATAATGTGTTTGGAGACTATAAAATTACTTTGTGGAATAACTTAGAGCGACAACAAATATATAAATATTTTTATAAAACCACATTTTGACAATTTTGGTACATATTCTGTAAATATGTAGATATACTGCCATCATAATAATGGTATACTTGTATTTTTACGATATTAACTAAAATGTTAATGAAAGAACAGTTTGTCACGAGCAGGTTCATATAAAATATTTGCAAAAATATGCATTTACTAATTAATTACAAATGTATTTGTACAAATGTTGTTTGTACACTTCTGAGACATTTTTAAACGTCCGGCTTAACAGGACGTTGGCACTGAAAGGGTTAAATAAAGAAATAAATATGTTAACAATGAGCAGATTTTATTTGGTCAAATTTTATAAAGTTAAGATTTAAGAGGGTGGTTTTCACGAAAAGGGTTGCATATACTATAACATTGTTTTTTTAAAGTATACTTCTTTTTTAATTTTTAACAAATAACAAAAATGTTATCTTTGTTTATCTTTTTATTACAATTTAAATAGCCTCTGTATTTTTCTACTTTCATAGTTTTCTAGTAGTAAAATAAAATGTGAGTAATATCTTAATCCATCCATAATGTAACTTATACACAATAACAAGCTATCAATATAGACGTATAATTTATAATACATGTTTTTGGTGTGTATTTCTACAGTTATTTTTAATGGTAAAAATAATAATTAATGTAAACTACAATATAAGCAAAAACTGTTTTGAAAAATGTATCAGTGCTAATTATTATAATTGATAAGAAATTTAATAATAATAATACAGAATTTTGTGCTCCTTAAAATTTTGATTAAAAATAAAGTATTACTGTTTTATAAACCTCAAGAGTATAAGTATTATTATTTCAGACTATTTATTAATAGGATTGCCCCTTTGGCATTAATTTAGCCTTTTTACCTTTTCAAAAATGTTATATTACCATTCTATTTTTCCTCAAATTAAAAATTTTCGTCTTAGTCTAACAACACCCAAAACTAGACCAAACATTTCAGCTTTTGTAAAAGGTTTACAATTGTATTGGCTTGGTTGATACATTAAGATATTGCTAAATTTTATTTAAAAAAAATAAAAATTAAAAAAATACTAGCCAAATTAAAACAATAAAGGATAATAACTAATCCTTCGCGAGCGTATGCTGATTATATACGCAAACATTTTTTACGAGCGAGTGATGTGCGTATATATACACACACTGTATTTAGCTCAACAAGCGTTTGCTGGGAATACCCGACATATGAAATTTGAGTTTGTTTGATTCCCACCCTGCCTCCCAAGTTCACACGCAATTCGTTATTAGTCATACTACACCCTCCACCCAATACTATTGCTGAATCCCCCCTTCCCATCCCTTTCCTAGCCTCTCTGACCCTTTTCTCTTTCTAAAACTTGTGTCGTTGTTAGTCTAGCATCCAGTGCTTCGTCTGCTGCATTCCACACCACACACTTTGTTTACTTAGACACAAGTTACTTCGACTTACGAATTTGATTTGCTATGTTTATTTTATTTATGTAGTTTAGTTCTGTTTACTTCTGCAAAACCTGCCGGGAAAAGCCTCACTTACATACATAAATCTGCTTTGCGGCTTATCATACTAAAGAGAAATATGCTTGAATACACTTGTAATATCATGTTTAGTCATTAGATTATACAATCAAACGAAACTAACAACTAATTAGTATTAATTTCAAACTTTCCTAACAACTGATTTTAGTAGAACAAGATAATGACGGTTAAAAATAAAAAACAATTTCCCTTAGATCTAATGACGTGTATATACGCAAGAATTACTTTTGGAAAAAAAATTATTTCGGCCAAATATTAGTTCATTTTACATATAATAGTTAATTTTGAAGCATAATATCATATATTGGTAAAACATTTAGTAGTGAAGCAACCAATTTTCATGTAAGCTTACGCTAAGAATATAAATTAGCTTGCGAAAGGTTAAAGTTTTTTGATGCTGGTAGTGACTACACTAAAATAACTCATCACAAGACATGTTTGATTTTACATCTGTTAAGGGTGCTCATCCAGGCTCCAGTTGAGCGCTCCAAATTATCAAGTTTTAGATTTCATCTCAACTGTTGCTAGGAGTAGCAAAGGGCCTACCTCACTGACACACACATAACTTGTTCCCCTCCCTTCACTTTTTTCACCCCACGGTACATAACATCCTCATTTATAGTAAACTCTACCAATGACGTTTTTATAAATTATATATAAATAATAGGACTTTATCATAGATGACTGCAAATTGATACTTATACTTTTAAAATGTTTATATTTCAATACCATAGTACATGTATGGGTGGGTGGGTGGGTCAATACCACTGGACGTGTATGGGTGGTTGGGTGGGTCAATACCACTGTACGTATATGGGTGGGAGGGTGGCTCAATACCACAGTACGTGTATGCTCTGGAGGTAAGCTGATTCCAGAGGCATTGCTGAAGTATCGGGCAAGGACCAACAATGAGGAGTAGTTTAACAAGGTCTATGACGCTTGCAAACTAAGTACCTTACAAACAAATTTCTAATAAGAATATTTAACTGTTCAACTAATAGGTTTAGAAAAATATAATTTATTTAACAATCTTGTTTTACTTATTGAAATTACTAGCCAACAGCCCTTGCTTCACTACGGGGTAGTTCTCTACACTGGATTACCCTTCCCTCGGTGGTTTTCTCTAAGGCATCAAACTATTATAAAACTCAACCTGATGCCATTCTCCTAGATAAAAAAAGTTGTCTAGACTAAAATACCCAAAGTATTGCAATAATGTCAAAGTTAGAAAATAACCTTAAACATTTCACAATGAAAACCAAATCAGCCAAGCTTTTGTGTTATGTTTATGATTTTGCATCAACTGCTTGAAATAAATTAAATTAATGTTAACGTTACTGATAAAGGAAAAAAGGAAACGTTAAGGAGCTGTTTCTGCACCTTAGGAGTGGAATCCTTTATTACTGGGTTTCTATGATACAAAAGTTAATTTCCCTTTAAATTTCATCAAAATCGGTTCAGTGGTTCTAGAGATTTCGTGATGAGTGAGTATATAATAAGATTTTTTTTGTTGATTTTATGTAATAAGAATATTCTATTCGTTCAGTCAAATATAATTGTACAAATTTCAACTTAAAATTTGTACAGATGATATTAATGAAAAAATTAGTTTGTTAAACTTGAAAAAAAATTTTACTCTATACTACCTTGGTTAGTACCTTTTATCCACTATATTCTCAAAATTTTAATGAAATTTGTCGCACGGTTTCTTAGTGAGTTTCAAAAAAGGCATCTTCAGTACAAGGCGGGTAAAAGTACAAACAAAAGTTGAGTATATAAAGTTAGTCAGTTTTGTAAATTGTGTAATATTAAAAATCATATGATTCCAAACACAACATGGTTATTCTCGTCGTAATAAAATAAAAGCAAACATATAACATTAATTATTTAAAATCAAATTGACTAATTTAAAATAACTGATGAGCGAGACCAGTCCTTTGAGGGTCTGTTTTTAAATTTGGGAATAGTATATAATATATAATATAATATTAGCATCTTCAGGTAGCCAGAAGGTCTAAGGCCCATACCTCACTAATAATTTTTTTTCTCAACACATAAACACCAGTATTTATGAGAATACTCAAATCTTTATTTACAAAATTTATGAAATAATTTTTAATCAAACAGCCTTAAGAAACAAGCACCTCAAGATTCTGAAATGATCTTTTATAATTTCTTAGTTAATGCAAAACTACAGACCTGATAAATGTAATGTTAATTTCATTAAATTAACATTGAGATGTTAAAATCACGGACAACCCATGAAGTAGAATGTAGGGTAGACAATTTAAAAAAAAACTAATAAGTCCTTTGAGTGTGATTTAAGATAAAGCTGTTTCAAACAATGCATCTGTTACATTGTTAATCATTGCACTCTGATAATTATTCATTCTTGACAATTTAAATTACGTGACAAGTACATAATCTTTGCAAACACTTGACAGCAGACAGTGTTTATCAACTAGGTTAGTAAATTTAGCTTTGATAAGCCAGTTCAAGTACAAGTGGAAATAAATATCAAGGTCACTACCAATTTAACTGTAATCACTATTATTTTGTTAAACGTGTTATTATTTGCATGTATGGATGTGAAATATGTCATTTCAATTGTATTTAATTACCTTTATAACCCTTAATAAAAACATTGTAAATTCCTTTCAAAATTATATTTACTTAGTATACAAATGAAACAAGTGGATTGGTTGATAGTGTACTTAGTTTAAGGCGGTTCGGTAGGCTTTGGGGACAATTGAATTCCACTCGAAGCACTGACTGTACATCTGACCACGATACTCAGACACTCAACCACTCCCCCTCCCCTGGGTGGGGTTAATTGCAGGATGTCGTTTAAGCGCGACCCTGCGAGTGCGGATGCTGTGCTGTGTCTCGCTGTACATGTGCATAGCAATTGGATTGTAATATAACATGCGGGTAAAAGTACAAACAAAAGTTGAGTACATAAAGTTAGTCAAGTTTGTAAATTATGTGATATTAAAAAGCATATGATACCAAACATGACATGGTTATATTCGTCTTAATAAAATAAAAGGAAACATACAACATTAATTATTTAAAATCAAATTTACTAATTTGCAGTAAAATTACGTAATTTAAAATAACTGATGAGCAAAAACAACTGTGAGGGTCTGTTTTTAAAATTTGGGAATAGTCGTGAAAATAGTTTCTTAATTCTGTATGGACCGAGAAAGCCCAAATTTGCATATTTGAGGTGATGTATTTATAACTATAAACATAATTTTAATGAAAGAACTACTTGGGAGGCGTTTAATAGCTGATATAGTCATTGTAATAAAAGAAAATCTAAATTTTTGTACCAAACAGCCTTAAAGCTCGGCTTGATGAGCTAAAGGTTCTTAGTTCGATCCCAGCCAGAGTCATAACAAATTCAAAATGAATCAGCTGATAACCATCAGCTGTTTATTTTTCATTGGCCTATTGATTATTATCACTGATAATAACACTATTATAACAATTGTCGGCCTTAGTTTATTGACTACATTCGCTTATCACACTCATTCGAAAATCATATTTGCACATATCTTGACGACATCTTAAGAATAAATAAATAAAGTAACAATTTTACCTCAGATGATAACACTCAGATATTTTTGGCTATTATACAATAACAAACACGAGTACTTTTATTCTAGATAAAAATATTAGAAGCTTATAGAAAGCTGGATGGTTTGGATATTTTAACTATTGTTGTCATATATTGTGTTATATACAGAGTGTCCAACTTCGACTATCGCATATTTTAGAGGACTTTTTTGTTGGATCAATACAAGCAAAAATTGCCATAATTACATATGTCCTATCTCGATTTGTTTTCTATCTGTGTCTGTTTATCTAAGATTACTATTTTTTAAATAGCGGCTGTCTAAATATTTCAAAGTCAAATATTAAAAATCTCCAAGTTTTACTAAAAACTGTTAAGTCACAATATTTGTACATTACATTATGCCAAATTCAACGATATGCCAATTTAAAAGTTCGCTTGATAAATAACAGAAAAAAACTTATTTTTTATGACTGAAAGCGTTATCTGAGTACTCTTTACTCATAAATTAGAAGAAGGAATGTAGACTTATGTGTTATAATGAGGCTAGATGAAGGAAAGTACATTTAAGTGTGATGATGAGGTTAGATGAAGGAATACTTCGTTCGAAAGTAAGGTCATCTTATTATTAAAAAGAACCATTTTATTTCAACCCAAAATCCAGAGCACCAGAGGAATATGTACATTTTTATTGGTAGCATACGACATATTATGGGTCTAAATTTTGGTTAACTGACATGTCTAATAACCATTTATCTCCCCTAACAATATTCAGGCCCTAGCCACCACCCTACTTGGATTACTTAGGCATCTCTAGTTATTTCTACAATTTTAGTAACACTATAAGTACTATTCGTTTGGAGTAGCACCTGGTCTTTTAAACCCCTGTATTTTATTTTTCGTATAATGTTTGAATGCCTCAGACGAATGGTCCCTCCCCTTCTATACCTTCAAATGAACTTGCCCACTACTTGAACACTGCAAACCCAATCGTGCTACTTTACTTCTGTCGCTGTTATTAGAGTTCAAAGTGTGGAATTGGTTACTGACACCCTGCACGGTTCTTTGGTTAATAATTTTTTACATAGTATTGTCTCAATTATTCCCAGTGTGACGCTTGCATTAGTCTTTTATTTGTATTTTCTAGTTTGATTATACAAATGAAAAGTAGTTTATAGTATGCAAAGTAATATGAAATTATAAAATTATCTGATTTTCAACTTTTATATAACCTAAATTTTATCACTTTTAAAGTATTATAAAGTAATTTACAGTAATAATAGCATGTTTTGTTAGTAAAAAATGCCAGATTCCTTCATTTTTCAACCGTAGCAAGGCAAAATGTTTATACTTAGCTGTAATATGTAATTTACAGATAAGATATAATTAATACTACAAATATTCAAAATAAGTACTCAGTTTTTCAACTTACAATCTATAAAATTAACTTTTTTTACATTTATACCTCCATAATTTCTTGTACATTTCATGAAATATAAACGTCTTGTAATAATAATTAATGATATAAAATGATCTCGTAAAATAAAAGAACAGTTGATAAAATTGTATTCAAAATTTAATTATATATATATAAAAATAACAACACTTAGCAATCTTTTTTGGTGTTTTTAATTTTCAAGATCGATTTCTGTCTCGAAAGACCATCATCAGTTGAAAACAGAATATAAATAGGGTAATAAATATATTTAATTTATAACCCTATTTATATAATTCAATATCGATTTCTTACGAGACAGAAATCGATCTTGAAAATTAAAAACACCAAAAAAGATTGCTAAGTGTTGTTATTTATATATATATATATATATATATATATATATATATATATATATATATATATATATATTAAGCAATCTAATAGCTACAAATGTCAAATCAAAATTTAATACTTGGTCTAATCAACTCAATGCTCATATAATTTTTTCACACAACCCCTGACGGATTCAGAGGAACGAGAAAAGAACCAATGACCAAGAATTCCACAACAATCAGTCCCCAAGTTGTTGGATAACAGTACACTATCATACTGCCAGTGTAGTGATTAAAAGACAGTAGTTAATAATGTTCAACTCCAGTTCTTTTTTTTTTTTTTAGATGTATTATTACAATGTCCCTGAACTCTCAGATAAGATTTTCTGGCATTGATGTTTTAAACACCAAAAACTCCTTGGTTATCCTTACAACCAATTACATACATATCCTAGTCCCGTTCCAGTTTACTGGGTCTGGGTGTTGACAAGCACTCTCCATCTTCTTCTATCAGACCAGATTCTTTCTTCCTCAATCTGCTCCCATCTGTACCCTCTATTTCCGATCTCTTCCTTAACACCTTCTAACCATCTCTTTCTCGGTCTACCTCTAGCTCTCCGTCCCTCTTCTTTACTTTCCATCATTTTCCTTGGCAGTCTGTTTGGATCCATTCTTTTGATGTGCCCATACCACCGTAAAATATTCTGATATTTTATATAAATATCTTATATATAAATATATTTTATATTTTATATAAATATCTTATATATAAATATATTTTATATATAAAATAAATAAATATTTTATATATAAAATACAACCAATTATTACAAATAAATTTTTTTACTAAACTCATCAACAACTTAATTTCAGAAATATTGAAATGTCCCTCCAACATTAATTATAAATACACCTGCTATACATTTACAAATACTTTTGACATATCCAACAGTGTTAGATTCAATAAAACTGGATTTAAAATGACAGACGTATGGGCATGTACAGCAGCAAATACAACTAACTATAAATTCAACAAAATAAATCAAAAAGATAATTGTACAGCTGATTAGAACAGCTGATACACATGTTTATGTAAATAAACATTATCTTCTGGTGGAATGTTTGTTAGCAGAGGCTCATTGCTTTTACTCTTTTGGGAGTTTAATATTTTTTGATTTGTCGTTGATTTTCCTGAAGAAAGTTATTCTTTGTTACTTGTCACAAAAGTTATTGAATACTAATTATTTTAAGAGACAGCCATTTTAAAATATATGTTGAGATTAAAATTATGTGTAATACTAGATTATCATAATGTTATAGAACATGAATCAATATTCAGCTAAATTTAATAATTTGATTGATTTGTTAAAATGTTTCAATAAACAAAATAAGAGATTTTAGATAGTTACCTAAAATCTCTTATTTTGTTGATTAATTGAAGGCTATTTAAATTAGGTCATTGTAAATTCAATGTATTGAGCAGCACTGGACAAAACTTATTGAAGTTCAGAAAATAATTGTAGAAAAAATAACAAATATTCAATTTTATAAAATTTTTACTGGACCAATAATTTGCTATAAAACTAAAATCATTCAATATGCTGATTGAATTTCACAAAAACTTTTTAACCATTGGTTTAATCAAAATCAATGATTGAAAGTAATTTTTTCAGATATCCATATTGTAGGATTAATGTACCATTGTAATATTTGAAAAACATTTCTAACACTAATTTCAGTATTTATTTAGCAATATGTACAATAGTTCAGTGTAAAACAGCTAGACTGACCCTGACAATGTTACCTTGACCCAACGCCTACTGAAATTTGTCAATAGATAGAACAATATGTGGCAGTAATCTATATAAAATTTTAGATTTGAAAGTAATGTTGTACTACAATTTGTTGCCTTCTTCAGAATTTACAAAAACTTATAAATTGGTAATTTAAAATAATAGACAAATTTTCATTTTTATTAATCTGTATTTTCCAAACGTTTTATTTAATTGTGTTTCAAATTTCAATCTAATTAGAAGTTTAAAAGTGTTTCACAGTGGGAACTAAAAAAATAAAATTGAAATAAGTTTTATCAGGCCAAAACACTGCAGAGGTAATTTTAAATATTCATGTTATATACAAAATATAATAATTTAATTTAAAACTTTTGTTTTAATTAAAATTTTAATTATATTAAAACAAAACAATTTTGTTTGTTATAAATATTTTAAACGTCAACTGCTATATAAGTTGAGTTCTACCGTTACAAGCAAGCAAGAGAGATTGCAAGGATGTCAGACTTACCTGGGAAGCTCTCAGTGAACTAGTGAAAGTATATGGAGCTTGGTCTGTTGTCTGTGGATAGCAAGGATGGCCTTGAAGACCATGTGACCATGAAGTTCACATCCACACAGACACACATCTAATCACATATTTCAGTTTTATTTTTCTTCTGTAATCTTTGCAATCTTTTGCTTTCATCATATAATTCTTATTTGTTAATTTATTAACAGGACTGAGTTATTTGTTAATTTATTTTATTATTATTATTTTTGGTCACTAACCACATTACTGGAAACAGTGGTTAGTATTATTCACTTAAGTTTTATGTTGATTTAATTGTCAATATGTTGTGAATAAAGATCATTATTCATTATTATTCTGAAGGTAACATATTCATAAGAAAAAAAAACAGCACATATTCTGTAAGATATAAACATATGGAAAACAATACGAGTGTAACACGGAAATATCACATGTTCATTCTTACCGCATTCCAGAATATAAATGCTACCTTATTGTGTATTGCATTGTAATAATAATAGTTTATTATGGACTATTTTCTGAAATAAATTTAAAATGTTTACTATCGTAGTAGATAATTATAATATATATTATATAGAAAAAGTTGATTACATTTCACAGCAATGTTTTTATATACAGTAGCAAAAGCATACAATTTGAAAATAAAAATACATACACAAATTGAAGCAACAGAAAGAATTTGTATTAAAATGTTTTGAGATTGTGTAGTATATACGGCAGATGTGAAAATCGTGTTGCTTTTTTATCACAGCAATCATAAGGTGCAATTATGACAAATTATATCTATATATATATATAAAAGACAAAGCCCTCACTCATCACTAACTTCCCAAGTAAGTAGATAGCTGAAATTCTGTAGAATGTTCTTTGGGTCTTATATAGGACAACTAAAGTATTTTCATCTTGATAAAATACTCCTAATGGGTAGAAACCGCCCGTAAAAGATTGTTCCATAAGGATAACGCTGGGTTAATTTTATTACATTAATAACAGCTGTTTTATGTTTGAGAATATAAATTGATGCATTAGAAGATTAATCTTCAGATGTTAAACAAAAACAAATGAAATGAACACGTTTGAAATAGGCTAAGCAATACCATTTGGTATTTATACTAATAAATAGGTAGCAACGTAAGTAATGTGAGTGAAATACTGTAAATAAATTTAATATTGTGATTTTATGTTATACAGTCAATCTACAATTATTTGTAGTCAAAAGTCACATGCCAGGGTTAAAGACCAAGGCGTATCGAGTGCAGCGAGCATTGAGGTTGGCACGCAAAGCGTGTAGGGGTGTCCCCTAGTATTATATACAAAAGAAATCAACCAAACAGTGAATACATAACATTTTAAAATTTCAAAATAAAATTAAAATTTAGAAGAGGGCTACTATACAAAAGCTACAGAATAAAATAATAAACATTTTGTTATTAATATTTAATTATGATCTTGATGATAAGTGAAACCTACATATAATACTCAAACACCAAGTAATCAAATCTTGAAAATAATGTAAGTTCATCTATACCATTCTGAGAGGAAAGGAAAACTTTTCACCTTCAGTTTACAATGCAACATAATCAAGGTTGTGAGTGTCAAATCAAAACATCCTTAATTACAAGGATTATTTGTGAACAAAAATAACTTCATAGTACATTCTAATTATTAATTTTATCACTAACTGATTTCTTAGAAATAATTAGATGTATCATATAATAAGTCCCAATTACATATTCAATTGGAAGATTACAAAAAAATATACTGTACATGTAACATAAATCTGATATTTTCTGATAAACTAAGAGGCTAATATAAAATTAGGGTAAAAATGATTCCCTACCATAACAATAACATGTTGTTATTATTATATAATCAATAAGATGTCTACTTAGTTCTTTGTTCAAAGAAGTTATTTTTTCACCCTCTCAGTCTCAAGATTACAAACTCAAACAGGAAATGTGTAAATGATCATAAACTTTCAACCCATAACAACTTACTTGCTTTTCTATGATATTTGAAAAGCACATGATCAGTTAGTAAAATTTCAAGGAGAAGAAAATAAATTGAATCCTTCATAGTTTAGTTCCGCTAAAACAATTCTCTAGACTAAATATTTATCTGGTTGGCTTCTTAGACCTTAGCAAGAAAGGGCTAACGCGCACTGGCCTGACCACGACTCCGACGATTCTGGTCGTGGCTAGTACGACCAAGAGTATGACACGACCCCAAATGCTTCAGTAGCAAAATAACTATATAACATTTTGAGCTAAAATTTTTTACAACAAAATGTTACTTTTATGCAGTAGTATTGCTAATGCAATAATCTTCAAACAAAATGAAAAATATTTTCATTGCATTCCTCTTAAAAAAGGCAATTCTTCTATTACACATAACCATTATGGAATAAACACTATATTATTTACACTTCATAAATAAATAATACACACTTTTTCAGTTAGTGAATAGAAATATAAAAGTATATAAACTAATAGTTAAATTATTAACTAATGAGCAAATTTACATACTAATCCTGGTATAATTGTTATATTTACTGACTGGAAAGATTATTTTATTTAGAACTAGCTGTACCCGCCCGCTTCGCCGGTCATAATATTGAGTTTGATTTAGAACCTAATAGCTGAAAGAATTCGAGAATTTTTGCTTCTTCTACCAATATTAGATTTTTAGGAGGCATGTCATAAAAAGTAAACTGCAAAACAAATAATTATTTATTTTTTATTTTCACGTTTTAACACATGTTTTAATTACAGAGGAAAAAAGGTTAACACCAAATACAGATCACCTGATCAAGTAAAAGTAGTGTGTGCTACACTCTCAAGGTGAAATGTAGAACTACAATAAATCAAAACATATACAGTACTGTTGTTGTGAGAACTTCAATCTGCTTATGGCATGTGAAACTACATTAAACCACACAGTCATATGTTTTTTGTAAACAATTCAGATTCTCCATTTGAATAACATGGGATCTTTAGGAGCCCGTGGGGTGGGACCCTGTGAACGGATCTGCATCAAACTTCACAGAAACCATCTCGGGAGTATACAGGACAACATCCTAAAGTTTCATGGCGATCGGTTGGATGGTTTGGCAGCGCATAAACTTCAAACATATATATATATATATATATATATATATATATATATATATATATATATACAAACATCCTCTTTTATAAATATAGATTGAATTTGGTTAGTGAATCTACATTTGTTATACATTAACTTGGAGCGTAATAAAATTATGTGCAATCTGAATCATGAAAACATAATGATTCTGACGTGTTTGACAGATGTCCTTCATTGTTTATTGAAATCTTCATAAATATCTGTAATCGTTTTGTAACGAGTAACAAAGCTAAAATGACATAATAAAAAAAATTTTACTTACATAAATCAGCTTGCGTGCTTCAATGAGTTGCACTCACTGCCTCCCAACATCATTGTATTCTTCTGTCACATTCCCTTCTTTAATATTATATTTGAATATTCATCTAACGATAAATTCCATACAGATTTAGCGACCTAGTCAGAGTCCAGTCATGGTCGGGCTAGTGCATGTCACGCCATAACAGTCTATATTATTTTTGGCCGAAGTCGACGTTTTGGTTGGATGTTTTGGCCTTTCTGTCTTTGGTCGGACGACCAGACCCCGACTACCGTTTCGGACTTCGTCTGGTGCGCGTATTTTCATTTGATCCGGTGTAAAGTTTGGTCTGGCCCGATCAGTCGGAGTCTTAGTCGGGCTAGTGCGCATTAGCTCTTAAATGGATCAATTTAATGTAATAACTGAAAAACGTAAAATATTGGTATCTACATTGTTGTTTGGTATTGATTCAGAGTTGTATAGAAAATTGCTGATTATTTTTTAACATCTAATACAGTAGTTAAAAAAGGATGAAATATTGTAATGTACTAATTAAATAAAAGCAAATATTCCACAAGGATCCAACCTTGGTACATAATCTATGTCAGCGATTCCCAACCTTTTTATCGTGCGGCACACTAACTAAAATCCACATTTTGTCACGGCACACTAAATTAACTAATTTCTGGAACGAACTACTATTAGAGATGTACTAACAACGATCAATATTTTTGTTATTTTCCGATTATAAACATCAAAAAATAAGTGTTCGACAAGAAATAACAGGATAATAATAATAATAATACATTTCAATACAACAAAAGCATATATTTTAACTTTGACAAAAGATTTAGTCTTAGTTAGTGGGAGATTTGTGCTTGGTGGTCCTTCATTATATGTTCCTTTCTGGGTCGGATGGTTGACAAACAAACCCGCAAGTCGTCTTCCAAAGTTTTTAGTTGGGAACGATTTTTTGTCTTGATGGCGTTCATTGAAGAAAAGGCCGCTTCACAGAGGTATGAGGTCGAAAAGGGAAGTATTGCTCTCATGGCTTTCTTTGAGATCAAAGGGTATTCGTTTATGAGAGGAACCCAAAAGGATGAAATGTCTACATTTATCTTTGTTTTCTTTTGTTTTGACTCCACCTCTGCTTCTTCAACTAATTTACTGTATTGTAATTTGAGCCCACGGTCATTCTTGATGTCAATCAATTCACTTTCTTCATCAGTATTAAACATTGCAGACTCATAAGCACAGTCAATGAAAGGGTTTCTCACCCAGTCCATTGAAGAGACATCAAGAGAGGGGAAATAATTGTTGATGTTATCCCCTAACTGACGAAGACTTTTCAAAAAAAATTTGAGAAAGAGTTGAATTTATGCTGCAGTCTTTTAACAGATCAAACATGTCCCACACTGCTAGATTTTCAATTTTTTGAATCCAATTGAAAGCTTCTGCTTGAAAGAACTGATTTTGTCCGTAGACGTGAGAATATTTTCTCGCTTTCCCTGCATACCTTTGTTCAAAACATAGAGTTTTTCAAATATGTCTGCTAAAAACGCAACTTTGGTACACCAGGTATCATCACTGAGAAAACGAGCAAAATTGGACTCTTCACAAGTAAAAAATATTAATAACTCATCTCTAAGTTCATAAAATCTTTTAAGTACACGTCCACGAGATAACCATCTTACTTCTGTGTGCAACAATAGCTGGGTATGCTCAGCATCCATAGCTGAACATAAATTAGTAAATAGTCTTGCTTTCAAAGGCCTACTTTTAATGAAGTTTACCATTTTCACAACAGTTTGCAAGACATCATTCAACTCAGGTACCAAGGACTTAGCAGCAAATGCTTCTCTGTGAAGAATGCAATGCGTGAAAGTAATATCTGAATTTTCTTTCCTAACTAAAGCCAGAAAGCCTGTCAGATGTCCCACCATCGCAGGACACCCGTCTGTACAAACACCTAAACAAGACTGCCAAGACAATCCAGCAGTGGTAATATAATCGTTCACTAACTGAAAAATGTCCTGTCCAGTTGTATGTTCAGGAAGGTCTTTGCAAAATAAAAACTGTTCGATTAAGTTATTTTCACAAATAAATCTAACAAAAGCCAGAACTTGGGGTTTCCCTGTTATATCTGTCGACTCGTTCACTTGAATAGCAAAGAAATCTGCAACCTTGAGTATTTCATTTACTTGAGTTTCAACATCTTTAGACATATCTTCAATACGTCTTTTTATTGTATTGTTAGAAAGCGGAATTTTTCTAACCTCTTTTTCATATTGTTCTCCAAACATAATTTTAACGATTTCACAGCAAGCTGGAAGAATGGTTGTTTCAGCAGTCGTATGGGATTTCATTTTTTGTGCAATCAATTCAGCCACAGCGTAGCTGGCTTCTTGTGCTTTACTCGACACAGATGACAGTTTTGTAAATGTAGAAGCCTGAGATGTCTGATTTGATAATAGTCTTTTAAAATATGCAACAGGTTTTTCTGCTGCAAATGAATGTTTTGTAAGTAGGTGTCTTTTCAACTTACTTGGTACCATGGCTTCGTTAGACAACTGATCGCCACAAATTAGACCATGACAAAATAAATACATAATTACAAACACTAATTTCGCGGCACACCTACCACGATATCACGGCACACCAGTGTGCCGCGGCACACTGGTTGGGAATCGCTGATCTATGTGAATGATATAGTTCCAAAAAAGCAAAAAAAAAACTCAATACAACACCTTTACTAATGAAACTTTTACTATAAACACTGATTGGAAAAAGAATCTAAAAAAATCATTTAAGAGAACAAACAAAATCTAATATTTAAAATGTTTCAATAAACTCAGCATCAAGTTTTTTAAATAACTTTTATCTCAAAATAAATTCAGAAAAAACTCATACTCAAGTCATAAATAATTTATCATATAGTGGAAATTTAGGATCTCATTTTAAACACAAACTAAAAATGTATAATTTTTTTTAGGTAATGGTGGTAACCTGCATTGCAAGTCAATCAACATTAATTGAAATTAGTATTTAAATGGTGCCAGGAAATCGTACAAATTAACTCTAAACCTATCTCAATCAATTGTAGTTTTTTCTTTTGTTACATTCCTAAATAAGTTACAAAAATTCCTTTATAATTTTTTAAAGTTCTAAATGAAATACTTAGATTAACATTGGATAATTATGTTAAATATTTCGCTAATATAGTTTTTCTTTAGTTGCTGAATGAAGTTTTCTAGTCTGAATTCTTATGTATAAGAGCGACTGACATGAAATTTACACAGGATTGTATAGTGGCTTTATACAAAACAGTTATACAATGCCAATGTGTGTTGAGGAGGTGGTTGATTCACTTTTAGAATTAGAAAATTTAGAAAAGTACAGAAATTTGCATTCATTAAATAAACGTTCAATAAAGTTTTGACAAATCAATACCTTTCTAGTAATTTTATACTTAAAATATTATTTTTTTAATAAGTAATGCTATTTTAGACAGTATTTCATCCAAACAATCAATGACAAATAAATTATGGTACTAAAAGAGAGACATTTAATTCTTTTTAAGATGCAATACTCTCTTACCTATGACTCACTAAAGGGGACATACCTTTCACCAATCATTGAATGACATTTTGTTCAAATCAACAAGATTATAATTCTTACCTAACTGAATTCTTAGTCATATATTGGAAACAAAAAACTATTATAAACAACGCTTTTACCTCATGTAGTACAAGGTTCTGCTTGATAAGGATTAAGAACATTAGATATTTCCGTTGAAAAAACATAAGGTCAACACAGTAAGTCAATAATTTTGCCACCGCTGCTAAATTTTGCATTTTTAACTTTTAATCTAGATCAAGTGCTTGGTTTTTAAAACACAATTTAGTTTAGTACCTAATATACTTTGCATAACTACTATTATTATTTTTTTATTTATTTGTAAATACTGACTTGTTTATTTAGCTTAATTTAAGTGTTAAATTTTGAATTTATTTACTGTCATATTTTTAGCACTTCTTTGAAAACTATATATTTTTTGTATATTCTTAATATGTATTTTTAAAGATTTTAAAATTTAATTTCGTATGCATTTTGAATAACAAGCTACTTTGTAGCAGCATAATATTTTAACGATGTCGATTGCTGTATGCTTAAAGAAAAATATATGATTCTTGATACATGAAATTCTGAGTCGGTAAATAAATTAATAGACCATGTGGTGAAAATAAATACTAATTTATTAAAAGTTAGACGTTTTAAAAAACGAGATACAATGAGAAAACAAAATTTTTTTTCTTCAATAAAGAAATAAATTAAAAATTGGCCAAAGTGATCTATCACATTTTTCTCTAAGAAAGCTACGCATATTTACATATTTATAAGTTTCAAAGTAAATTTGGGACTAAAATTAGGGGCCTACAAAGGGGTTGAATAGAAGAAAGATGCTGCAATTGCACATTAATTTATTACAATGGAAGTGTATACAATATATACAATGCTCTGGCTGTTTCTTTTATAGACATTGTGAGTTGAAATAACAAGAATTTTAGATAAATAAAAATACAGTGATAAAATTAATTTAAGACTGTTTGGTCAACTAAAGATTTTAAAAAAATTAAGACTATTTTTTTTCGACTGCAATGTCTTCATATAATCTATTAAACACCTCCCAAGTAGTTCTTTCATTAAAATTATGTTTATACTTATAAATACATCACCTCAAAGATGCAAATTTGGGCTTTCTTGGTAAAAATTCCATTAAGAAACTATTTTCCCGATTATTTCTAAATTTCAAAAACAGAGCTTCACAGGACTGGTCTTGCTCAACAGTTATTTTAATTTGCGTATTTTACTGCAAATTAGCAAATTTGATTTCAAATAATTAATGTTATATGTTTGTTCTTATTTTATTACGACAAGAAATACAGCGTCATGTTTGGCATTTTATGCTTTTCAATATCACACAATTTACAAAATTGATTAACTTTATACTCAACTGGGATATGTACTTTTACCTGCATGTTTTACAATCCAATCGCTACACACACATATAGCAAGACACAGCACCCACACCCGCAGGATCGCCGTTCAACAACTTCCTGAAATTATATAGGCGGGGAGGGGTTGAGTGTCTGTGTGGGAGTCTAATGGTCAGACTACGCTAGCATGCGTAGGAATTCAGTTGTCCCTAATGCCAGCCGAACCACCATAAGGTTAAAACCTGCTCAAACATTGACGGACCCATCCCGCTTTTTACTCAAGAAAAGGTGGCAACCCTGACTGCCCTCACAATTATTGTTGGCAATCATTCTTTTCAAAAATACAAATATTCAAGATACAAATTTATAAAAAAAAATTGTTAATAAACAATGACTAGCCATCATTAAATCCTGCCATGGTTGTTGCTTACAGAGCTCCTGAGTGATATCATTGATTACAGAATAAACAGACTGTCCAAGACGATGCATTTGCAATAGACACACACCTGTGCTGCTATCTATGGGTAATCGGTTTCAAACAAGGGCTCGGACGACTGTATGGCATAGGCTTCCTACTATTTACGACAGATTGTGTCAGCGACGGAGTGAAGGGTGTTATATTCCACCACTCTGCCTTCGCACATCATGGGCGTCACCATCTACCTATTTCAAGCTTCAGCTTGTGTTCAACTTATTATTATTCTTTTTTTGTGTTATTGCTATAATTAATTCTTGTTAGATTTCTAAGTAACGATTTAATTTAATCATTCTAAGCTTAATTTGTTAGTGTTGCTATTACTGATGACATAGTGGATGGGGCTGGCTACTTCACTTCCAGCATTCGGCCTACCGTCTACCTAGTTTTCATGAAAACATTAAATGGATTGACAGAGTGGGGTGAAAGTAACTCTCTCTCACTTCTACCATTCAGTGCATCCCTCATACTAGAGTTTTCAGTAGGTTGCAATCGAAACGGCCCATCTATAGTTACTTTAGCATGTGTTGGAGAGAGACAGAGAGAAGGATGAAAAGTGACAGAGAGGGAGACTACTGGTGCTTCCTGTAAAAACCAAACATGAACTAATTTTAATGAAAAGGAAAACTATCTTCACAGGACCCGACAGTGTTATTGTTTCTTTAGGCAATCATAATAACTACTCTAAAAACATGCAACAACTGGTGCGGCTGTAGCTAAGGGGCTAAGGTGTTCGCTTGCCACGCAGTCGGTCCAGGTTCGATTCTCGGTATGACGAATAACAGTGTTTACTTGTGCCGCTCACGTTGTCCGGAAGTCACACTAAGCCGGCCCTTGGTCTCCAGGTTAAGTGATAGACGGGGCTTCTTAGCCCCAACTTTGTCTGGTAAAATAAAACGATCTTTAACTTTTTTTAACCACACACCATTAACAAGCATTCTCTTCTGCACAAGATTAAAAATGTCATTCATTATTATAATTACTTTCTACTACCTGCTGATCTGTGTGGTTAAATAAATATAATATCGGATATTGAGTTATTTGCAAATAATTAAAACAACTTATAAACGTAATTCCCTAAATTATTGGAAGTTATGTTGTTTAAGTTTTCCCAAGGAAAAATATTATATTCATTCATTACTCATCTCTAAGACGCCGATCGAAGAGATATGTCCGAATATGAGGAGTGAATGAGTGTAGATGAAAGAGTGTAGTCATTGTTACTATCTGAGTTCGGCTTAGCTCAGAAAGGACTATTTATTAATAGCCCAATAGCCACGGCAACTATGGGACCTACAGCTTTACGTGGAATCCGAACCACATAGTGTTGGTCTGATTTTCAGCTAACTGACAAGTATGACACTCAGTTCTCTCCCCCACTCAACATTCGAACCTTGACTACCATTCAACACGGACACTCCTGACTTCTCTAGTAGTGTCTACGTTGATGACAACCATTGAGTGGACGCCGTGTCGGTATTAAGAGAACCGAGCATGGAACCTATCGCCTACAATCTCCCAAAACACTTTGTCCCCAGTAGGTGAGTTACAGCACTGCGCCACCAGTGCCGACTTATTATCATTAATCTTAAAAAAACACACACACATTTAAGGGTTACAAATTATTAATCAGAAGAATCTGTTATAATAAAATTTATACCCATTTGAAAAAGTGTTTTATTCAAAAAAGTTTAAAAATTAATCGTCTAAAATATAAATAAAATAAGGATCCGTTGCTTATAAAACTTGAGAAGTTATTCTTAGCAGCATAGGAATGGAATTATTTATTTCATTTATTATTATTAAGATGCCGATCACCAAGATATGGGTGAATATCGATTATAAAGTGTGATGAATGTAGGTTAGTGAATGCAGTCATTGTTACAAACTAAGGCCGACTATTCCTTAGAAAGTGTAATTAATTAATAGCCCAATGACAGATGACCAGCTGGTGGTTATCAGCTGATCCCCTTCAAAATTTGTTATGACTCAGATTGGGATCACAATAAGAACCTTTAGGTTATGAAGCTGTGTTTTAACCAACTCAAAGTATAGTGATACTGAAAATAGTAAAAAAACCCATTTCTTAAACAATATTAAAATTTTATTTTGAAACCTATGTTTTTCAGCATAAATCAATTTATAAATATAAAATGTTCCACTACGTAAGGATTCTAACTTATAAGTGATATGTATTTATTTACAAACAAAAAAATCAAACTTTATTTTAATTTAAAAATAAATAGTACAGAGTTTTTTTCCCGAATACTGGTTTTTAACTGTTCAAACTATTTGTTCAGAATAGTTGGAGAAGATTATAGGTACAGCATGACAAGTAAGTAAAGACAGGAGTCATTATTCTTTGGTCACCTATAAATTACTACAGTATTTATGGAGATTGTCATAAAATTACTCTTTGATTGGTTGTTCTCTCCGTACATAGTTCACTGAAAATAACCTACTAAATCTTGTTGTGTTCCTCATTATCATCCATTTTGTGTTCATGGGTCATCCCACACAGCTTCCTCCATTCTTGTCTATCCCTCTAGTTTTCTGCTTCCACCACTTGTCTTTTCTGCATTCCTCTCTCTTCTCTCCACATCCTTCAACACTTAGTCCCCCCACCTTCCTCTTGCGTCTTCATACTCTTCCTCGTCAATCTATTATTTCCCATTCTCTTCACATGCACCATCCATTGTTATGTTATCTTGTTGTTGCATGAGAAAAGTCTATATATTTTTGCAGCTTGGCTTTAGTCTATATAAAATTTCTATCTATTCCAGATGATAAAAATAAGTGTTATATTTCATTTCAAGATAAAATATCTGCAAGTCCAAGTTTTAAAGTTCTTTGAAATGGAATAATTATATTGTTTTGATTACATTTGTTAAACTAAAACAATAGATAGAAAAATATACATTTAAAAAATTGTATATGCCTTTCATTCATATATACAGTGTAAATATTTATAGGTGATTGGAAATGTACAGGTCTATTATGGGAAGCCGAATGACAGACAACAAATGTGTGATGAACATTGGTTAACAATACAACATTCAAGTGCAAATACTGGAAAATATGATGATTAGCGTTTTAAAATACTTAGTAAATATTTTCAAATGCATAGTTATTTTATTTTTATTTTCTACATAATTTTTCAAATGTCATACTGCTGTAAATTGATCTTATAAATCTAAATTCTCTCTCTCTCTCTCTCTCTCTTGGCCAACATGATACATGAATACACATTTCGAAAACAAGAATGTATTTTATTCATTGCTAAAGCCTCCTGAGATGATATATATATATATATATATATATATATATATATATATATATATATATATATATATATATATATATATATATATAACAAATAATAAGGTTATTTTGTCGTCTTCAGCTACAAAATCCTATTTATTGGATTACCGGTTTCAGAGTAATAACTCCATGTTCACATCCATTGTACGTTGTCAAAACAGTCACATTAAAAACATAATACAAAAATTACATATTTACAAAAATAAAAATAATCAACACATGATAACATTGCCGGTTGGTATGATGGTTGGATCCGGATTGAGCGTGCAGCTGGAGCGTAAGCATTGGATAACATCGTTCCAGCTGAACGCTTAATCCGGATCTAACCATCATACCAACCGGCAGTGTTATCATGTGTTTTATTATTTTTATTTTTGTAAATATTTAATTTTTGTATGTTTTTAATGTGACTGTTTTGACAACGTACATTGGATGTACATGGACAACAACGTAACATGGAGTTCTTACTCTGAAACCGGTTATCCAATAAATAGGATTTTGAAGCTGAAAACGACAAAAGGTACGTTAACCTTATTATTTGTTTAAAGGTTTAGCCTTTCCCTATTTATTCAATTTGTTTTATGTAACAGCTGTTAAATAAATAAATCAATTAATATAGCTCCATAAGAATACCATATTTAGGGACGGAGTCCTGAGGTAGGAGAGAAAAATCCTTGCATAGTTAGCATACTTAACGTACCTTTTGTAGCTGAAGACGACAAAAGGTACGTTAACCTTATTATTTGTTAAGAATGTATTTACAATAAATTTAAATCTAAAATCTTAAGAGTCTGCTACACTTGCTGCCTTATTGGTTTTGATTCTCAATAATGTTAATTTCAAAAAGAGATGCAGCTTTATTTATGAACGTTCAGTTTTATAATTGACATTTTTTTTTAAAAACTGTCTAGAGCCTCCAAATTCAAATTTTGATTTTATTCCTTGATTTATTTTTTAAATACGAGGAATTTTTAAATATTCTGTTTATATTAAACAAAAACCAGTTAGAAAAATCTGTCTTAGGGGACACTAATTACACTTATTCTGTAAGGCATGTTAGCATTTGAAATACTATGTTACAAAATATGCTAACAATATTCTTACATATGAGACGCCGACACAACATTGTGCATATTTTAATGCGAACATGAATGATGATATGAGTGTAGTCTGATTACTAACTGAGTTCAACTGTTCCTCAGAAAGAGCAATTTATTAATAGCCCAACAGCCAGGGCGACTATGGGACCTACAGCTTTACGAGTAATCCGAACCACGTAGTGTTGGTCTGATTTTCAGCTAACTGACAAGTTTGACACTCAGTTCTCTTCCCTACACAACATCCGAACATTGACTACCATCTAACTTTAACACCCCAGACTTCTCTAGTAATGTCCATGTCGATGGTAACCATTGAGAGACGTTACCATAAATAAATATGGTAACCAACGTTTTACTTAACCGTATCACTTAAAACGGTTAAATAAAATGTTTTAAGTGAAGTAATGTTCAATTGCAAAACGTGAGTTTCAGCTCGTGATAAACACGCTGCCTAGTGGGCAAGCGGGAAGAAGAGTCAACTGTCGCGATTGTTCAAATTACACAATGGTTTGGAAGGACAGACAACCAGTTTTTGGTTTGACGAGTTGCAAATACTTCTAAAGTCAAGACCCGTAGAGGGTAGGAGGTTCAAGTGCAACAACATTATTGAGAAGAATATGGTGATGTGGCAATATTATTGTCTATAGCAGGTTGTGCATGGTTTACCCCAAAATTAATGAAATAAATATTTTAAAGTAATTAAAAGTTAAAGACTACCAATTAGTTAGACATTAAGTTACTGTATGTTGTAATTACTACATATTGGAACTCCATACCAATTCAGAAGAATTTTCATTGTTACAGTAATATTTTAAGGTGAATATGAATGATTATATAAGTGTGGAATGAGTCTGCATGTTCTTGTGTGGAATCCAAAGCACGTTGTATTGGTCAGATTTTCTGCCAGTTGACATGCTTGATACTCAGTTCTCTACCGTAAACAACATCCGCACACTGACTACCACCTAACATGGACACCCTGGAATTATTTATAGTGCCCTCGTTGATAGCAACCATTTAGCGGATGCCATGTAAGTATTAAGGTGAACAAGCATACAACCAATCTCCAAACACTTTATATACAGCTTAATTTTGTAAAATTTTTTACTATTCACAAGGAAATTACTGAAGAATTTCCCAATAATAATAGTTTTTTTTTTATTCTTTCATGTGTACCATATAATCCTTATAATTATAAAATTTGATCTTATAACATATTTCAATCTACTAAGTTTCCAACTATCAAGGTCTTACTGACTTTATATTTGCTAAAACCTCATATGCATTAATAGTAATTCCAAATGAAAAGAAAAAGTTGCACATCTCTTTACATGTTTTCATTATCGTCAAAAAATTAACCTTAAAACATGTAGGTAGTGATTGGCATTGATTGAAACCGCAAAGTGGGCTAGTGGAATCATTTTGATGACTGGAGGAAACAAATGTAGGTCATGAACTTGACCAGTTTGAACAGAACTGGTTGTCTGGCACTAAAATTCCCAAGTTGTGTAACCAAATATACCAGACGATAAAGACAAGGTCACAGTGAGTGGAAAAGTGAACAAACAAACCTGTTGGCATTGTACAGTGTTTGATTGGAATTGTTGCACCAAGCTTACTCCTAGTTATGGAAATCTCCAAAATATTTCGCCTAATATTGGGATCATTTGTGGGTCATCTATGATTTGTTTAGAAAGGCTTACTGTGTTATAAACACAAATACAAATGTACACAAGGTACAATTATATATATTATAGGAATACACATATGTAATTAATTAACAAAGCACAGATAACAATTGCTCTACGTAAAAGTGAATTTTTATAAATATTGAACCAACTGTAGTATTTGTTCAAAATTATATGAATCGAAGATAATAAAACAATATAAAATAACAAATGATTATACAGTATATTTATTCCATGTATATTTATGGTGACAACATTTTATGTTCAAATTATGAAAGTTAAATAAATAATAAAAATGTAATTAGAGCATGTTTTCAGAATATCTCCAGATTATCATTGGTTATATTGCAATTAAATTAACTATACCTCAGCTTGGAGTATCTATTTTTTTTTTATTTCTCTTTAAATACAGGGCTGTACATGAGAAAAGACATTTTCTTATCTACTAAAAAGAGTACAATAAATCATTAAATAGAAGTCATCTTCAAAAAAATTATTAATAGAGTAATAGAGCTTACTTACTAGGGGTTTTTAACTTTTTTTCAATGTCACTGTACGTCTGTGGGAGGTTGTTGGGTCAATAACACTGTATGTGTATGGGAGTGTGGGTGGGTCAATACATCTGTGTGTGTATGGCCCCATTAACTTTAACACATTTAATTTAACATTAACACTTAACATTTATGGATGAGCGGGAGAGTCAGTACCCCTGAACGTATATTAGTGAAGCTTTAGTTTCAATGAGGGTCCCTCAGGGTTTCATCCTCAGTCCCATTTTGTTTCTAATAATTGATAAGCAACTTTCTTGAAGATTTTCAGTTTTTAATTAATTGTCAGTATGCTGATGACGCATCTTTATTGATATGTAGCCCTTGTGTTGAATTTTTGGAGTAGATTTCTTTTCTCGAGTCAAGTAGCCTATATCAGACAAAATATCTTTTTTTAAAGAAAGTTTGTCAACCGTGTTTATATTTTGTTTTAAATATTTTATTCATGACTCTACGTGACATATGAGCAGCTGAATTTTCCATCATTGAAGAATTGTGGGTTGGTTAAATGACCATTTTCCTCCTGGTATTGCATTTACTTTCATATTTATAAGTAAACAGCGTCATCTAATAATGAATTAGCCAGTGAAAAGTACGAAACTAGATGAGATTTTTCTGAAATATGTTACAATTAAACTACACGCTAATTATTGTACCTAAGAGTTAACTATGGGAGATTTTGTACGTCTTTTACATTCATTCCCATAACTGGGCGCAGTAAAAAGAATGAGCACATATGTAATCATTGTTAGTTTTCATTAGTAAGATGCTGATTGTAGAAATATGGGTAGGGTATAAGGGTATTCATTGTTACTAACTTAATTCAACTGAACCTTAGAAAGAGCCATTTATTAATAGTCCGATAGCCAGGGCAACTATATGACCTACAGGAACCCAAACCGCGTAGTATTGGTCTGATTTTCAGCTAACTGTCAAGCCAAGTACTCAGTTCTCTTCCTCACACTACATCCGTACTCTGATTACTACCCTAAATGGAAAACCCAGACATATCTAGTAGTGTTCATGTCGATGGCAACCGTTGAGCGGACGCCTGTCAGTATTAAGAGGACCGAGCATAGATCATATTGCATATGATCACAGATCTTAGAATTGATTGATAGTAAACAAACATGGTTCATAATAGCATAAAAATTAGGAACTAACATTAAAATTCAAATTACATTTTTTTAACATTGAGTTAAATAATAAAATCAATTGCTCATAAGCTAAAATAGGTGATATAAAACAAAGGAGGGATAAGAAAAATGTCAATCTTCCAAGCATGATTTAAACTTCCTAACCAAAGGAAAAAAGCCATCAACACACTCATCTAGTAGATAATGTAGAGCTTGACACCACTAAACTGTGCAGTAAATGGTTCTAAAAAAAAGCTGTTCTATACAACAAAAATCTAAAACAAACAATCTAGTCAATGAGGTCAGACGTTTCGGGATAAGGCTTCCACTATTCAGTTTCTTATAGACTCCATCAATATGATTAATCAATAATTTAATATGATTAATGACTCAATCAATAATTTTATTTTATTAAAAAGCTGCATTTTTATGGCGTCTCAAATAATTTGCTATGCTTTTTCAAATCATATATTGTAAATAGAAAAGAGTTTGTTTCTTATAATGAGGCTTCATCATCTACTTTCACAGTTCAATCGGGAGTACCACAGAATTCTAATTTGGGGCCTTGTCTTTTTACGATATTAATTAACGATTTAAGTGATTGCATTTCGTCTGCTAAGGCACTATTATTTGCCGATGATTAAAATTGTTTGGACGTATAAAGAGACCTGAAGATGCCGTTAGTTTACAGCAAGATTTAGACAGTGTTTTTGAATGGAGCAGAAAAAATAAAATGACTTTTAATGTTTCGAAATGATATTTAATGACTTTTACTAGAGATCAGGACAACCAAAATTGTAATTATTTTTTAAATGGAGTTCTAATTAGTAGAGTAAATAAGATTAAGGATTTAGGAATATATATGACTCATACATTATCCTTTAATCCACATGTTGAGGCATGCATAGCTTCTTGCTCCAAATTTATGGGTTTTATTTTTAGACAAAGTATAAATTTTAGAAATACTGAAACTTTAATTACGCTTTATTTTTCATTGGTCAGGTCGAGGTTAGAAAGTGGTGCAGTAATTTGGAATCCATTTCATATAACGTATAGAGATGCACTAGAAAGAATTCAGAAAATTTTTTTACGATTTTTATTTTATAAATGTTTTAATGTCTACACGTATACGATTCCATATCATGAATTGCTAGTGATGTTTGGGTTTCAGAGTCTGGCCCTGAGGAGAACACTCATGGGTCTGGTATTCCTGTATAGACTGGCGCGGGGTGGGGTTGGGGTAGAAATAAACTCCTCTTCTGATCTGCTCAACTGGAAAGCAATATGTAGAGGTGGGTTTCAGATTTCAAGTGCTGAGAGATCCTGTGCTATCGGGAGGTTCAGGGCATTCAAGATTTTATTGAATTCTTTAAGTAGTGCCTTTTGACGTCTTATCTCTTGAGGAGGTATATTTTTCAGTACTGGGAGCCAAGGAAGTGAGGTTGCCATAAGAGTGCCACCAATGGCTCTCATGACCCTATTAACACATTTAATGCTGAAAGACTACATAGTTGCGTACCGTAATAACTAATCACAAAACGCTATCACTTAGTACAGTCACCCCTCCTACAAAAATGTCAGGAACAGAAAACTAACTAATTTTGTAAACCAAACATGGCACAAGCGGTGAGTGACACAACGTTTTCTGACAATAGCTTAACTCGCGCTAAATCAATGCATTTCAAGCAGGAGGGCTATATTGATCAACATAGTCCGCATTCAACATGTTAAGTTGGACATCAATTGCTTTGTTTGTACACTACTTAGCCATACGGAAGCTTTGTATTAAGCAGCTGAACAGGCCAGTGACAAAGCATTTGTACGCAGGACATGTGCCTTGGCTCCCCAAGTCAAGTTGTTTCAGCAATATGATGTAATACATTTTCCCTGGTTTTGATTTTAGCTGCTGTTTTTTGATTAATCTAATGTTACTTTCAGATACTGTGGATGATCACTCTGATCGAGTTTTACACCCTTTAGAGAGATTCAATTTTCGATAAGCTAGTTGCTTACTTAGTTGGAAGCAGGCTACTTCAGTTTTTGATGAGTTAGGATTTAGCTTCCAGGTTCTAAAATATTCTTCGAGAGCTGCAAGGTTACTTGTGAGTGTTTCTTCAGTAGCTGTGAAGTCCTTGTGTTGGTAAGCTAAAGCAATATCATCTGGATATATAAATGTTCTAGACTTTGGGATTGGGATGTCATAAAATACACATTGAACAAAATGGGAGCAAGTACAGGCCCCTGTGGCCGACTATTATTCAGCTGTCCAAAAGAGCTCTCTTCAAAAGGTGAGATAAAATTTTCATTATTCTGGCACTATGTATTGACTCCAAAAGTCGCAAAAGAAAGGTACATGGAAGGAGGTTGTTATCTTCCCTTCTATTAATATGATTAATGTTCCCAACGGTGACTTGGCATTTTGGGAAACGGCCACCTTTAGCCAACTAGTCAGCACACACGAAGTACATCAAGATGGCACTTATACCGGAAAGGAGTATTAGTTGACAGAGAAGGCGACTGATTATGTAACAATGTTTTCAATGTGAGTTTTTATATATTTTATGGAAAACATGACATATTACATGAGTGTGATTAGATCAGATTCACCGGATTGTGGTCCTGTCACCAAGCCCCCTTTGTGCCCCGAGCCTAGAAACAGTGTCACAAGAGACCAGTCCCCCTTGTGAAGGACAGGGTCTCCCCAAGTGTAGCCCTCTCATATCCTCTGGTTCCGGAAAAGCAGTACCCAGAGTCTTGTACCTAAGAGATGAAAGAGCTCCAAAACGACACAAGATGTTTATGGAGGCTCTTCTCACCCTCCTCACAGAGCCTACAAGTGGAGTCTTCTGTTAGGCCCAACATAAAGTTCATTTGTCTATGAAGGAGATTATGTCCAGTCAGCAACCTTCACCTTGGCCCGGTCACAACTTAACAAAGCTCGGATGTAACTGCGAACCGGTCCTTAAATAAGTGCACGCAACTGCCTGAGCCCGGTCTCAGTCCTCCATCTACTAGTGTGTTCTTCAAAGATCCATCGATCAATTCTACTCTTAACCATTTGGAAAGAGATGCCAAGGGCCGGCTCCAGTCCCAGAAGCGTGCTCTTTGCCCCTTCCTAGCCAGAGCATTGCCCACTCATTCCCATCAATGCCAGCATGTCCAGGGACCCATATGAGTCTCACCTGTTTACGCCGACAAAGAGTTTCTAGGATCCCCTTGGCACTCTCATACCAACTTAGAACTGGTACATGACACCACAATTGCCTTTATCGCCGCCTGACTATCTGAGCAGATAGAAACAACTCCTCCCAAGTCACCTACACGCATTTCTTCCTGTGCAGCAGTCGTGATTGCCATCACCTCCACTTGGAAGACAGTAGCATGTGCACCGAGAGGTACAGACAGAACTTTCCGTACGCCCCTCCTGTATACCCCAGTGCCCGCACCTCCTTCTGTAAGACAGTTGTTTGTAAACCAGATGCTTCTTTTGACATATACAGGCTTGGTACTCCCCAACCACTCATCTCTGCTTGGAAGGAAAGCTCTAACCTGTCTATCAAATCTGTACCTAGATATGATTGAGTCTGTCCCCATTGCAAGCAGCGGGTCCAGACCAATGTCCCTCGATAGTATTTCACCATGGAGTCCCGGTTGGCCAGAAAGCCAGCCTCCAGATGCTCTTATTCTAAAGGCTGCTTTACAAGCCTCCTCCTTTACAAACAGGTCCATTGGCCGGAGTCTAGTGAGGACCTCCATTGCTACCAATGGGGTTGTTCTGATGGTGCCTGCAATTCCCAGGCACACCATTCTTTGGCATCTATCTAGTGCCAGACTTGTACTGTTTTGTGCCATGGCCGACCACCAGACAACTGCAGCATAACATAAGTATGGCCGAAGCACACAAGTGTATAGCCAATACACCATCATTGGTTTAAGGCCCCAGGTTGTCCCAATGGTCCTCCAACACACCCAAAAAGCCATTCTGAATCCTAGCTTTATCCTTGAGCTTGAGTCAGTTCAGTTTAGCGTCCTGAGTGACCCCCAGATCCTTAACTGACCCTGAAGCTCTTAGCACTGTGCATTCCATGGTGGGCATCCAGCCTCCTGCTCCTAGTGAAGAGTACAAGTTCTGTCTTGTTGGGATTAACAAAGAGACCCTTGTCTCTACACCACCTTTCTAGTTACTGTGGTGCCATAAATTCAACATAAATAATAATAAAGAAGGTGACATTTACAAAAACCTACTGAATCATCGGCGTCAGGCCCGAGTACAAGCAATCACATTGAGGCTGGTGAAATAGTGTTAGATTATAACCTCACACCCAATATAGGTGAAAATCATAACGTTTTAGTCAAAAAGCTGTATATTTGGCATTTATCATGATGAAAATATATTTAAACATAAAGAATTGGATATCCTACTAAGAAATATTAGTCTTTTGGTTTAAATATTTTTTCTTTACTTATATCTTTGTTTACTTTCAAAATGTATAACTGTTCTTATAAATTGAAGATATTTTTGTTATAAATTAAAAATAAAACCATAATATACGCTTATTGAAATCATATTAATTTGTATAGCATTTCTTCCCCTCAAAATTGGTGAAAACATTTGGAAAATCTGTTAGCAATTGTTGCTGTGGTGGTCATTTTAGTGAAACCTTACAAATTTGACATTTTCTTTGGAGTGCCAGTCAGGTTAGGTATAAAATTGCTGGTGAGCCAATGGGTTAAGGGGTTAAGTGTTAGGGAGGGCTTCTTAACCCTAACCTCACCTGGTAAAATAAAACCTTTAACTTCTATAAATTTCCAAAGCACTTAAGATTTGAGTTGTTTATTTACCACTGTCAGAACTGCTGTTGAGGACACAGGCAACTTAAATCCAACACATTCAAATAATTCATATTTGATCTTAATGGCTGTGCAAGAGAGAAACAACTTGATGTATAAGTGCAAGGAATTAGAAATCTTCCTGACAGCTGAGGTGGTAAACAAATGAGATTTATTTATTTATTTATTTACTGATTTTTAAGTGTATTTTATATCTAAATTTCACGTTTGGTTTTAATTATTATTCATTTAAAAAATTACATCTTACTAACATATGAGATAAACACAACTGAAATAATTATCACAAAGGGTGAGCTGATCAGAAATATGAAAAACAGTCCTGCAAGAAACCCAGAACCAGTTCTTGTCTAAACCGAGTCGCTTTACTTTCTTTGTATCTAAGAGAGTAGAGGTTATATGCTTTCCTAAACTATTATAAAATATAATATTTAACTAATTTCACAAAAGATACTTTTTATTTTTTTAATATTTTTTAACATATTCAGTGCTGGCGACTTCCATGGGAGCCGGCCATGACTCCACTTAGGTAGAGCTGACTCCCATTAGAGTCACTCCGCGATTTGAACACTTTCTAACATTTCTATGAATAACTTCATCAAATAAATTAATGTATGTATTTTTTTCTATTATTGGAGAGGTAGTAAAAACAGTTATTTGCAACTTAGAAAATACGAGTTGTGGCTGGAGTGCTGCCCTGGACTCTCCAGGGAACCAAAAACTGATGAATGATGTAATTGTTGTCATAACAAAAATTTAAAACTTATAAGCATTTACATAGATTTTAAGGGGCTTAATAAATATTCTGAGGGAAAAAATATAGCTTTTTGTGCAGATTTTCCTGTAGCAGATGCTAATATTTTATAGGCAACTTTTTTTAAGTTTATTCATAAATTCGTTAAGTTAACACGTTCAATGCGTTGGCAGTAAATATTAAAACTTCCCTGGGTGCGTTACGAGTAACCGTTTACTCGTACACGTATAGAATCGCTGTGCGTAGCGAGTAACGGGTTACTCGTATCGCGGCCATATTTCTTTGCATCATTTCTCAGCGACCGAATGCAATAGAGCGCTCTAGGTGAGTTTAGAAGAACTATCAAATCCTTGTTGTCAATGTGGCAAGTCAGTAGATGAATCGGACGCCACCGCACGAGTAACACGTTACTCGTTCCGCACCCAACTAATGTACTAGTTGTTTGAAACAAACTCAGAACATGTTTGTTTTTCGTTAATTTATTTATAAAGTAGATTATAATTAAAAATCGAAAGGAAAATAATAACAACACAATTTTTTATTGTTTGTTTTTACAATTTTAATGAGTAGCACACTGTAAAAAACAAACGGTGAAAATAACAACTTACAAAATGAAAATGTACCTGTACCATAATTACTGATACTTTTTGGAATTAATGTAATAACAACTACGCCTAAACTAAACTGGAGCACTAAACTACGCCTACATCGTTTTGCCCTTGGCGGGTCGCCATCTTCTTGCGTACTCATCGTGAAAACTAACGCAAAACTTTAAAAAAGCTATAAAATGGTCGTTTAAACAACACACCAAGCACCAACAAGCAAAGTATTCGCGTCGTCTTATTGCCAATATAGTGGCGAATGACACGTAAACTAGTGCTTATAGCGACGAATTTGCAAACTAACGAGTAACCGGTTACTCGTTGCGCACACAAATTAGATAGTTACTTCTCTAGTGTGTCACGAGTAACCTGTTGCTCGTATTGCGATAACTTCTTTTTATAACTATTTGAAAAATAACAACTATGGCAATACAATTTTCATTTAAATCAATCAAATAGTTCAGGAAATACACAAAACGCAATGAAGTGATTATTTGTAATTTTTTCCTTTGCACAGAATTAAGTTGCGGCACGAGTAACCTGTTACTCGTGACGCATTGAACGTGTTAAAGGTGATAACATATTCGTTAAATCCAACCTCCATTAACTGTTAGCGCTCGCAAGGTAGGGCTGACCTGCCATTTTGTCGTTCGTTTCAGCCCTCGCACGTCCTCCTCCTCTTACCATAAGTAAAAATTAGCAAAACAGGTGTACCATGCAACTATTATAGAAAGACTGATCCTGTCAACTTCCACCCCCCATACCAGACACAGTTTATTTAAGGTGGGCCCTACACCTTTTGGTGACATGGACCATTTTTTTTTTTTTTTTTTACATCGCATACATCTCTTATAGAGAATTATCACATTACATCCTAAATCCATATTATAGTCAAAGTTTAAAAATAAATATGACAGCATGAAAAATTAAAAAAATTAAGAAGGCTACCGGTTAAAGCAAAGTTATGTCTCCAAAATCATGTTAAGTATTCATTGGTGCTATAAAATAACTTTGTTTTCAAATATTTAGTTACTTCAGCTTTGAACTTTGTGTCTGAAGTAATGGCTTTTATGTTCTGGGGGAGTTTATTGTAAAATTTACTTCCTGTGTATAACACGGATTTTTCAAAAGACGATGTCTTGTGTGCTGGTATTTGTAGTAAATGTTTGTGTCTCGTAATGTAACTGTGGCCGTCTAATTTGGAACTAAAGTGTGAAGCATTCAATCTCACAAAAATCACAATATTTAGGATGAAGATACAAGGTAAAGGCAGTATTTCAAATCTACTTAATATGTTACGACATGAACATGTGGTCGGAGCACCAGCCATTGCTCTTAGAATTCTTTTCTGAACGCGGAATATTTTTAAACTTTCAGAGGAACAACCCCAGAAAACAATTCCATATGACAAATGGGAATATACATAAGCGTAATATAGAGCTTTAAGAGAAGATAATCAATTGAACTTGAAAGTGTTAGTAAAACATAAAAAGCTTTGTTGAGTTTAGAATGAAGCTTGGTTATGTGTTCGGACCAGATAAGTAATTTGTCAACTGTGATACCAAGAAAATTTACGGATGTGGATAGATTCATTGAAGAATTAATATATTTAGCCTGAGCCCTGATACTGTTGCCTCTATAAAGTTGCACAGTGAAAAGTACCAGCCTGAGCTAGATTCGAACTGACAATCCTCAGAGCTGTACCTGGTTACAGATCGCCTTAGACCGCTCATCCGTTTCAACACCAACAGTGACTCGGTATTATTGCGTTAATAGACCATGACGGTATTATTATTTTATTTCGTGTAAATTAATGTAAATTTCGTGTAAATTTTCGTAAAGTGTGATGGGCATATAAGTTATTCAAAAAACTTTATATGAAATGTCACATACCTCTATATCAAGTTTAATTATAACAATACACACTTGAAACACAACCACCCTAAACTTGTTAAAAATATTCGAGGGCAAAGGGTTAAGGTTATTTAAGGTGTAGAAAATATGAAGGAAAATCTGTAATCTATGAGGGTCGTCCAGAAAGTAAAGAACGTTTTGGTATAAAAAATTAAAAACGAAAGATAACAACACAGAACTTTATTTAGATACTCAGAGTAACCTTGCCTACTTCTCAATTATAGTTGCCTTCTTTGTCAAGGCATTTATTGTACCCAGGAATCCGTTTTTCAATGCCGGTGTTATACTCTTCAGCGACCAAAGATCTGAGCCAGGATGTCACTTCTTCTTCAGTTCTTCATCGTTTCCAAACTGCTTCCCACCCAAGAATGTTTTCAGTTTCGGGAACAGATGGTAATCTGAAGGCGCGAGGTCCGGACTATAGGGAGGGTGTCCAAAAATTTCCCATTTTAGACCTTGAAGTTCTTGCTGGGTATGTACCGATGCATGGGGCCGAGCATTGTCGTGGATCAAAAACACTTTTTTTCACAACATGCCACGTCTTTTGTTCTATATTGAACGTCTGAGTCTTTTAAGGGTTTCGCAATAGGCTTCTGAATTTATCGTTTCTCCCCTTGGCAAAAACTCAACATGGATTAAACCTTTGCAGTCCCAAAAATACAGTTGCCATAATTTTACGAAATTAATTGTATGAAACCCAAGTTTCATCTCCGGTCACAATACGATCGAGAAATTGTTCACCATCACTATCATATCGAGTAAAAAGTTCAAGGGTTGCTCCCATTCGTTTAGTCTTATGGACTTCTGTGAGAAACTATGGAACCCACAGAGCGCACATTTTTTTATACCCAAGATGCTCAGTCACAATTTCATGTAAGAGGGATCAAGAAACGTCTGGACTGGCGTCTTTTAAAGTAGTTAAAGTGAATCACCAGTTTTCCTGAATTTTATCGTCAACTTTTTTCTTCAATTCCTCAGTCACAAGTGATGGCCTCCCAATCCTTTCTTCATCGTGCACGTTGGTTCTTCCTTGGTTGAACATAATGCACCATTTCCTCACTGAAGATTCGTTCATTACATTCTCACCATAAACAGTGTTTATTTTCCTATAAATTTTGATAGGGCGAACATTTTGAGCATTCAAAAACCGAATGACACTGCACACTTCGCATTTGGCGGGATCTTCAATGGATGCCGCAATTTTGAAAGTTTACAGAACAAAGACGCGTGACCGCACAGAAACGAAACTTGGCTCACACTTACCGGACAGCCTGAGGTAACTAGCGTGTACGCAGTCGCAGTGGTGGGGGATCGGCGCCGCACATGATGTACAATCGTTCTTTACTTTCTGGACGACCCTCGTATATAAAACATTCCATGCTAAACCTAATCCATGCCTGAATTGCCGGCGTGGTGGCTCAGTGGCTAAGGCTTTGGACTGCGGAGGGCAAGGTCCAAGGTTCGAATTCCCACTCAGCCAACGGTCGGTACTTCACTTGTTGAATAAAGTTCACGCACAGGCCTGTAGGCCCATGTGAACTGGCGAGTGAAGTTTTTTTTTTAAATAAAAAAAAATTCACCTTTCTTCAATTTTATTAGCCTACAGTGAAAATATACTTTTACATTATTTTGTTTGGATGTACAGTAGACACTACGGGATGCCAGTACATCTTTGAATCACACTTAAGAAAAGCGTTTCTATTATCACAATATTTAATATTACTCCTATTTGAATTAATATGCTACGATTAGACTTAATAGATTGCGACCTGTGTGATAAATTTAGCGCATATAGGGGTTCGAGCAGCAGAGGGAAAATGTTTCACCACTTCGGCCGCACATCACAGGCATAAGTAACTTTCATCTTCAAGTGTTCAACTTCTGCAACAGTATTTAGCTGTACAAAATAACTGTAATGAACTCTACAAGTTTGTTTATTGTTAGTCATTGTGTATTGTTATTATTCATTGTTATTTGGATAGTAAATAATCATTTAATTTCATCATTCTTAGGTTGATTTGTTAGGGTTGATCAAACTAACTAATTGTCATTGCTGGTGACAACGTAATGGGTGGGGCTTGTTGGCATGCATTTCTACTTTATTTAAATAACAATTTTTAGATGAAATTACAAAGTTATATAAGATTAGTTCTCTATTTCACTTTCACCACTCCGTGCATCTCAGTCCTTTCGGTAGGTCACAATCTAAGCAGCTTATCTATAAATAATGTTTTAAAAGAGAATATTTTCAATTATAATGATTGTGAACCAAATAAAGAAGACATACATGCAAGGCTATATATATAGATAGAGCTCTTTTTATAAAAACTTTTATTATTAATTAAATTTGAATACCTATAAATTATATTAAATAGTATCTTTATGGAGTTATTTTCTTCTCCTTCTTTCAAGAATGTTTAAATACTTCCCTCTAGTCATTTCTTTTGCCTCGTCCAAACCTAGTCGATAGGCTACTTCATGAAGGCGTTTTACTTCAGCGATGAGATCAGTAACTGATAAACTGGCATAATCTACAACATTGAAAACAGTTGTTAGAAAACTATTACTATTGATTTTTCATGTTTCCGTTTTATTAAATATTCTTAGATATGAGATGCTGAGACAACGCTGTTTGTATTTTAAGGCAAATATGAATGATCATATGATGGGTGTAGAAGATTTGTGTACTGTGATTACTGAGTTTGAATAATGCTCAAAAAGTGTCATTTATTAAGATTCAAATAGCCAGAGGCTACAATTTTACGTGGAATCCGAAGCACATAATATTGGTCTGATTTTAAGCAGATTGAAATGCCTTTACTCAGTTCTCACCTCGACACAACTTACGGATACTGACTACCACCCAACATGGACACCCTAGGCTTCTCCAAGTGTCCACTCCAATAGCAACAACTGAATGGACATCATATTGGTATTAAGAGAACCGAGCATGCAACCAATCGTCTACAATCTCAACACTGTCCTCAAGTAGTTGGGTTACAGCACTGCACCACTAGTGCCTTCAAAACTGCCTTTGTTAAGCAACTAGTAGGTCACCGGGAGATTATATTATTTTTGCAAATGTTCCCAGCAATCAGAAGGCCACCTCTCCCAGTTTCCATTTCTCTTTTAGGCCTGAGAGCTGCATTTAAAACCCACTTAAGTAGTTTTATACTTAATTTTCTGTAAATTACAAACAAGATTGTCATAATTCAGTGTGTGTTGTTTTTAATCAAGCAAGAATTAACTAGGATACAAGCTAACTTCCGTATGTGGATTGATTATTATTAGGTCAAGGGCTGGCTGGCGTGGGGTTTGCAGGGCTGATGGCCGCATGCATGATGGGCGAACTGAGTGAAAAATTAGTCATTTCCTCTTGTGTTTGATTTTTGTTTTGTTTAGATTGAGTTTTCATTCTTCTCAGTTGTTTCATCTTAAAAGAAATTTTAATATTTCGATTTAGTGGAATATTACATTTTTTATTAACTATAAATTTGTTTATTCCAATAATCTAGATAATTTAGCAATCTTTTCATTTATTATTAAACTTTTACATTATTACATTGAGGTTCCTATTTTATACTGTTTACTATTTAATATGAATAGAAAATGTTTGTTGTTATTGTTACATGTTTAAGTTGTTAAGTAGAAGCAAGGTCTTTGAAGTCCTAACTTCATCACTAAAATAAAGGTTATTCATTCATTCATTGAACCAAAATATGGCTTTATACTATACTACGGTGGTATGTGTTAATAATTTCAACGAGCTGTTTTCGTTCTGGCCGGCCAGCTAACAGTGCAGTTTTTACTACCGGTAGTTAAATTTTGACTTTTACACAAGTCTTCAAATTGTTTTACAATAACGAAATCTCACCTCTCAGGAGTTCTAAATCTTCTTGGTCCAGAGGTTGAGCCCATGGTTGTGGCAGACTGTTTTGAGTTGCTGAGTTCAAGTATGCATATTCTGACACCCCTGGAACTACAACAATTAAAAACTAAAACATAAGAGTGAACTAAACATACAGTATTACTTCTTCTAAATAATCACATTATATACTCTATTAATTGGTACTTTAATAAAACTATATATACATTTTTTTACAGACACGCTTAAGTCTAAAATGCTCCTGACAAGCTACAAACTTTAATGTTGTCAGGTAAGTAGAACTTTGTCTCAAGTCACTAATAATACCAATCAAATACAGCACACTCTTTAAGTTTTAAGCGTTCATTAGGGAAATTATTTTTATATCTGCTAATTTTTATTTTACAATTTTAATATTTTTTTACATGTCCAGTTATTTTAATGTCATTTACATGTATTGAGTAATTGATATGTCCTTTATTGATCAGTACACTAATGTAAAGTCCAAATAAATAACTAAAAAAAAAAAAAAAATACAAAAACCGTGTCCTCTCAGACAAAATTGCAAAATACATGTGAATGAGTGTAGTCATTGTTACTAACTGAATTTGACTTAGCTCAGAAAGGATCATTTATTAATATCCCAATAGGGGTATCTAACGGACTTACAACTTTTCGAGGAATCCGAACCACATAGTCTGATTTTCAGCTATTTGACAAGCTTTATATTCACTTCTCACTGACTGCCATCCAACATGGACACCCTAGACTTCTCTATAGTAGTATCCACGTGGATGGCAACCACAGAGCGAACGCCGTGTAAGTATTAAGAGGACCGAGCATAGAACCTATTGCCTACAATCTCCACAATAGTTTGTCCCCAAGTAGCTGGGTTATACCACTGCCCCCACCTGTCTATGCAAGATAAACAATATAACTACATTATTTGCTGATATCATCAATTTTGAAGAGTTCAATTGACATTGTAAGATAGTAAGCTGATAAGGCACTCTTTACAAAAGTGAAGACGAAGATGACTTCTCAGGAGATCTTGTTTCACACATCAATGCAACTATTGCTCATTAGAATATGTTGAAGAACTATTGCCGACCATGACATGACACGACTCTGATGCTGACACAATACCACCTAGATGTAGCTGTCATATAGAAAATCCTATTTTTTGCTTGTTATAATTACAGTACATTAGAATCAAAATACATGCTATATTATAGTAATTTGTACCTCTTTAGTTTAATATTCTATTATTCAAGTACAGCTTATTATTAATTTTTTTTTTTAGGAGAGGCCGGTCTCCTTCTTTGATAAAAATGTTCTTATAATTTTGTTAATAATAACAAAATAACACAGCTTTGCTTTTACTTAATAGTAGTTTTTCATTTGAATATTTTTCATTTTTATAAAAAAAAACAAGTTGACTATTCAAAATGTTGTTTCAAAGGGTTCACATTTCTAAAACTCTGCTGCAAAATGCTCAACTTATATCAACAAAACTTACTGGGTACTTATTGTTCATTGTAAAGTAGATTTTATTAATTTGCTTATTAACTACAATTTTTAATTCAATTGAAGAGTTTCTTACAGAATAAGTTCAATTTTTATTTGTATAATTTTAAGTCCTGTTAGCAAATTTAACACTACAGCCCGATTAACTTTTAAAAAACATCATAGGAAAGGACCAAACTATCCACTACGTACGCACGATAAAGGGCGTGTGGCCAGCAATGTCGTCTGTTCTACTTATCACGGCTGGACTAGCAACATTTAGACCTGGAGGATTCCATGTACATCAGCTGATATTTAGATTGAGAATTACAACTAACATAATTTCTTTATTAAGAAAATAACCCAGCTGTTTTAAATTACTATTCTAAGTACTGCATATAGAAATACAGGATTAATGTCAATAACCTTATTAGCGACATTAGTTTTACTTGTGGTTATTTTTAATGGGTGGAATGGTGATGTGATCTAACTTTAAAGGGTGGGGAGGAGAGTTCTGAACATAAATGACCCACATGTGAACGTAGATAACCACTGGCTGATAGGGTGATATGGGGGATTAGGTGACATCTCTGATCTAAATGTTCATTTATCAATTATTAATTGTACAGGAGTGAAAAGTCACAATTAGTCTGCTTGTAAATAAATTATTGGTTATAACAGAACTTTTTAACTGTTGAGAAATTGTTGATACATTAACAGGAGGGTTTCTAAATAAATTAGTGGATGAATAAAAATTATCAAGAGATGCTGTAACCAAGAAAAATAGAGACACATTTAGTAGAATATTGCTGCTTCCATTTGCAGGGCCCAACTCTTCTCCTAAATTCTGAGTACAAATAATCTGCTTAGTGTTAATTAACTAGCTCAAGTTGGCCAATTAGTTACCAATATATTGGTAAAGCCACTAATTTAATTATTTAGAAGTTAAACCATAGTAAGTATATCATCAAATACAGGATAGAAAAAGATATGGATATGCTTTCACAACAAAGTTATTTTTTCCGTAGATAATTTGATAATTTTGTTCCATAAAGTATAATTTTGTATTAGAATAATTTACATGAAACCGTTAAACAGTGGAGAAATAAAAAATTTTCAAATGGCCGCTACTCTGGTAAGGATAAGCCTTTCGAAGTCCAGTTTGCAGCAATTAATTTCTCTTAAATAGACCTTTCATTTTATACCAAACTCAACCTAGGCTTACATTAAGGATTTTTGCTCAACTCCTCGTGAACCGTCCCCCTGAAAAGATGAAATGTTGCTTAAAGCGTCAAAAAGTATGTTCTTTGTGACCATGATCATTTACAGAATTTCACATTTACAAGTGAAGTCATACAAAAGCTGTGAAAGCGTTTCCATATTTTTTTCCACCCGGTATCATATACAAGTACGGCTGTATTAACCTAAACACCCTCACATACACGTTCAGTGGTGACACAACTTATTGAGTTGCTTATTTTTATTTCTGATTTTTGATAAGAGTAGAAATAAATTTTAAACAAAAATAAAAAAGGGATCAACCCAAAGTTATAACAATTTTCAAATTTTAACATGAACCACCTGATTATAGCATTATATGTCTACTAACACAAAAACTATAATGGCAGGCAATGGGAAAATAGAAAGGCATTGAGTGAATTTTAGCCCCGGGCTAAGCATTCCCCTACACTTACAAATAAGACCTCACACTTACTTTGCTCGGGCCACAGTTCCGGTGATGTGCGATCCAGTTTTTCAAGACTAAGAAGACTTTCGTCCAATGTAGACATACCTCTTACACTGAAACAACAGAAAATTGTTACTTTCTGCTTGAATATAGTTTCTCACAAACTTGACTGTTTCTTTAAAAATTATTTAGTTGTAGCCTACTGGTTGATATTTGTTTATAAACTAAGCATTCTTTTAACACTGAACGAGCATATTCTAACAAATTTACAAATGTCTATAAAGATAAAACACACATATTTTAAAATCATAGCTAGTCAATGTAACTTTATTTGATAAAATATACTTAGGTCCCTAATTATGTAACGCGGAAATCAGGCATTTCAGACCCCCCTGCAATTTTTTTCGTCTACTTTATGCATAATTTGATTAATGATAGTCATTGTTTGGACTTTATTCCATTGGTTTGCTCATGGAAGGAGAATATAATTACTAACTTTGAAATATTTTTATAAATCTTTTATTTTGGAGAAAAACAGTCAAATTTTATGAATAAATCTAAACAAATCGTTGAAGCTTAATAGGTATGTAACATTGGTATAACCCCTCCCACCCTCCCCTGTAACAGTGCATAACGCTGCCAAAAAACACCCTCCTCCCTTCAGGTGTTACGTAATTTATTTAGAGACAGCTCCGCCAATGAATTGATTAAATACAATCATCAGTCTCCATGCGTACTGTAAACAAATATCAAACATCATCTAACCCTACAAATAATTTTAAAAGTATGAAATTCTTCAATAGAATAGTACCAGCTTCCTTAAACTTTTCCTCTTCACAATAAGATATATAAAAATGTTTAGTAAATTAATGATGGTCACTAAAAATCTTCGGATCTCAGTATTATAAAAATGATTTAAACAAATTTTTATGTTTAGTAAACAACAAAACTAAATTTCTGAAGCTGAAGCCATGGTTCGGTCTTTTATATTTCTCATTTATCTATTTCTTGTTGCCAAAATTACAACAATTTTAAAATCTACAGAGATTTAACAGTTAAAGTATTATAATTTTATGTCAGAGCACTCTGTTGTGGTAAAACCACCTACTTCTGACTATATCATCATCTGTGAACAACTTGATAAGACTACAGTAACATCGATAAGTAAAGGAAACTATCGTACTTTGGCATTTACAGATATCACTCAAATTTAAGTTTGTTAGAATGAAATTCATAATTAATTAATAATGTCGGCCTAGTTTTTGCGGCATTTACCTACCCTTGCATCATATCATTAAACGATTTGAATACAAATCAATCATTTAATTACGTGTATAAAACTAATGTGTCATTATTCGTTTTAAATATTGCAGCGTGACCAAGTAATTAATTTCACTATTACCATAAAAAGTTGTTTCAGGAAATTGATAAAAACTTTTTTCTTAAAAAGTTAAAACTCTGAAATTTATTGAACTTATTGAAACATTCCTGTTAACCATGTATTAAAATTTGAGTACGATGCAATGATGAGTTTTTGAGCAATAAATATGTAAAGTTGATGGACTGTGAGAACTAGTAAAAATTCCAGTACTTTTTTGTTCCAACTAGGATGACAATTTTAAATGCACGTCTTTATGTAAAACTAAACAAGCAAAACAACGATGACTAGATTTTTCCTAGGACTCTTCCTTTCTTAGTATGCAACCTCAAAATTCGGGTAAACCTAATTTCTGCACCAACAGTAATTCTATACTCATTTAATTTTCACTGTTGCACTTGCATTAAACAAGTTATATCTTGTCTCAGTCTGAAGTTTTTCCTTAGGCCTACATGTAGGCTAAACATTCAAGGTATCTTCTTCAATACATGAACCAACATTATTCAGTCTATCTTCATGTATACATGAATTAAAATAGGAATTACCTTCATCTGTAAAATATCTGTAATCACTCTGACTACATTTGTGTGTACATTAATCATCATCACTGTCTTCATCTTCATCGTCGTTTTCTTCATCGGTAGAAGAATCAGAATCATCGTCAAAATATGCATACAGTAAGAGTCTATCCAAAATGCCTACCACTCGGTACATGACTCTAAAGGCGTGATAGTAGACATACAATCTTCCAACATTCACACATGTTACAGCTAACACCAGGGCCAGACTCATTGCAGACCTCTAATTAATCAATACGGTCTAGTTGTTTTAGTGATAATTTTTTGGCAAATTCATGCTCAGCTGTATTTAAATACAGCTAAGCCTGTTAAAAATGATAAATAATAATTGCAACAAATTTAGTAGAAAATATAGACATTACTTTGGTATCCGCGGTGATTTAAGAACTGCACTGTTTATAAATCAATGCATTGATCCAGATATGTTAATATAGTTATACATACATATTATTTTGAATTAGTAGCTAAGCAGATTGGTGGTCACTCTTTTTTAACCCAATAAAAAATAATAGTAATACTAATAGTATACACATTTTAACATGGTCAGTTTTTAAGGACATTAAAAAATGCAATATATTGAATTGGGTGAAAATGTTCCATGTGAATAGTACTTAAAATTTAGTTTGGATAATACTATTAAATCATGATCACTGAAAACCTTTTTCTTTTCATTTACAGTACATGAATATTTAAAATATGTAGCCTACACTCAAATTTGGTGTTTGATACACTGCGCCATGCGTTGCTGTCTCAAATTTGCAAACGTAGTAATTTTTACACACCCATTAAATTGCAAATATAAGCTAAATATTGAGCTACAATCTTCATTTTTCTTTTGCGTTGTAGCAAATGAATGGAGCTATTAAATTAAGTAAAAAATGTAAAACTAATATGATTCAGGTTTTTTTTGTTTGATAACAAGCAAATAAGTTAGGTCCACATATCGACAAGTTATAAAATATAAAAATTTACGTTTGAAGTAAAAATCACTTTCAAAACGTAAGTTGAGCCAAAATAGCACTTCATAAACTAAAATTATATATTATATGTACTACCATAGAAAATAAGACGAGTTTAACACTTTGAAGCCTGGGCCCTTAATACTCCGTTTGGCATGGAATCCTGGGGGTTTTATGTTCACATTAAAAAAATTGTAAATGCCTTATAAATTTCATAAAAAGGTTATATTATTTATCTTTGTAAAGGGGAGAAAATTCTCTTTTCAATGATGGGCAAAACTTTAGGTGTTGTACATTTTTTTATTTTTTACAGAAGCTACAAATAAGTACAAAAATATGTAAAACAAAAAATAGCTAAATATAATAACATATAATAATATAAAATATAATAACATATAAGCTAAATATAATATAAGCTAATATAAGCTAAATATAAATAATATAATAATATAAGCTAAATATAATAACATATAATAAATATAATAGCAAAATATAACAACATAAACAATGCTGACATAAACAATACCGCTCAGCTGTTTGTCAGCTGTTACGATAATTATTTATCCAAGACCAGATGTAGATAAAAAAAATTAATAGACCGATAAAATATAATAACAGATAACTAAAAGACATATTCAGATGACCTAAACCCGATTATATGCCGATAATAAAGATATAATGAATTAAATATGGGCGCCCGAGCTATTCTCGGGCGTCGGCGAGTACGCCAGTTTGCGTCGCCCGATCTATCTTCGGGCTTAGGCTTCAAAGTGTTAATAAAACATGTAAAATTAGAAAAAAGCAGCTCTTTTATTTTTTGACAAATTTAACAAGTGAGCAGTTTAAAAATGTTCCCTTATTTCTAATTGTGCATAAAGGTTTTCATTAATTGTTATTTCCACCTTAAATAGGGCATGGGAAGTCTTCAATTGAAAATTGCAACGGCTGTTCAAATATAAATAATGATGTTGATAAACTTTTAATAGCTGATGAAATGTAAATAATAATTTATAAAGTCAACAGTGAAATACAAAATAATAATGAAATAAATTAAAAAACTAAGATTATGACTTTAAATAACTGTGGTTTAACAGCTAAAGATTTTGGTAAATATATATTACGATATAATTATGCAGCACTCAAGTGTTGCACAGCTATTGCACAAGTTAATTGTTGTCTTAATGCTAAAACTATTAAAATTCATATTTAACATAAGATTCACCTTTTTAAATGGGAAATAACAGGACAAGAGATAAATAGCTGAATGCATAAGCCGTAAAAATCACATATTTAGGCTTATTTTTAGGCCTACATAACTTTACAAAATTTAAAATTACGCACTATAATATTTATATATGTATATGAATGAAAAAGTATTCATTTCTGAGTAAAAAATGCATAGTTTGTGTTCGTAATATTCAAAACTAAAGCATAATAATGTCAAGTTCACATGGTCCATACTCCTTGTGCAAACCATAATAAAAGCTCAGTCAGTCATTCATAACTATACCCTAAACTCCAAGCCACAATAGCGGTTTGATGTAAATAAAGCACCGAAGGTACCTTACGCTCCAAGCCACTACAGAGGCCCGTGGAGCTAAGGGTACCATACACTCCAATTCACAATAGTGACTCAATCAATTTTTGGTAATTATTGTGGTGAAGGTGTATAACACGCTGCGAACCACTAAGCCAGTGGTACTGAGGTATCATATAATCCAAGCCATGATGGTAGCTCACGGTGCTGAAGGTACTTCATCCCCCGAGCCATTATAGAGGCCCGTGGAGGTTAGGATACCATATACTCCAAGCCACATTAGCGGCTCATGGCGCTAAAGGTACTTAACCCACTGAGCCATTAAAGAGGTTTGTGAGCTTAGGGCACCATATACAGCACTAAAGGTACTTTATGGCCGAGTCATTATAGAAGCCTGTAACGCAATAGAGGGCGCTATCGTTAATGGGTGTGCTACAATAAGTGATTATACCCGACAGTGCAACATATTTATAATTCAGGCATGTAGGCCTACCGAATATTTTCTACCGTTTCTTTTGTCTCAGAAACAAAACCAAGATATATCTGCAAACATAAACTCCTCCTCATTTAAAAAGTGTTTGAATGATGCCTCTATCAATAATAGGTGTAGGCCCTATTATAGGCCTAGTAAGTGATTAATTTGACAGGTGTAACTGGTAGAAAATCAGCTCCATAACTGGCGGAAATCAGATCCAGTTTGAGAGCCAGAGAGAGGAAATCAAACACAATACAGCCAGTCTTACATAAATATGTACAAGTCTTGTTATGTATTAGTACAAATATTCAAAAGTGCAAAGACATTGGGTAATCTTCCACCTAAACGGCCAATGCACATTTGAATAGGGCTCTTTTACAATGTAACCTAACAAAATGTAAATCAACTTAACACGTTGAGTGCTGACGATCCGGTTCCGGGTCCCGCATGGTCGAGCGCCGAGTGCGCGTGCCCCGGATCCGTGTCGCGCTGCAATGTTCTCTTATACTAGGCAGTGTGAGCTCAGCTCTTGTGGAGGGAGGACTGTATGTCGCCCGCTCCTTCAGTGCAACACGTGCTATATTTTGGTGTTCGTCGTTTCCGCCTAGCGATTTTTTGAGTTTTCTTATACACGTTATTGTTTTTGTAGTATTTAGTGAGTAGTTGCTTATATTATATTTGTATATAGTTTATTTTTATTAGTGTTTTATATAGCTTATTATCATTTAGTGAAGTAATAGTGTTAATTTAAATAAAAATGGCTGATGGTAATGAAAGTGATGATGACCTTGGAAGTGACCGGAAACAGGAACAAATATTATTGGATGGCGTTGTAAATATTGTAAATATATAACAGTTAGTTTTTAGTGAAATATAAAGTGTTTGTGACATTGTTTGGGTGCATTTTGAAAATGTTGCCATACATTTGCCTTCTTGGCGCATCCCCAGGAGCTGACGACCCGGATCCGACCCATGGATTTTAACTGACAGGGAATGAACAATAAACCATCCCACCGACTTCCTGATCTCAAATTAGCATCTGAAAACACTAATGCTGAGTAGTTTTTTTGTTTTTAACTTTCAGATATAGACATGGTATAGGTCTAACATGTATAGCAGTCAACGTGTTAACAAAAACTAATCTTTTACAAGCTAACAAAAAAAAAAATTATCTAAACCGACACTTTTCCAGTGTTAACACATTTAATATTCACCCAATTGCAAAACCGCCATACTAGTGATTAGTATAAAATTCCGCACAGTTTGTGTACTCACATTAACATAGTGAATTTTTGAAAACGCTCAACATAAAATAGCCCTACAATTTGTTATTTTCTGTTAATAGGCCAAGGTGCATACTTCTAAAAAATAAATGTTCTATTCATGAAAATTAAAATGTTCTATTTAACAGCAGAAAATGCTCTAACAAATGGAGTAGGCCTACCTAAAAAGATTAAGATTTCAAATAGCCTAGTTAAACAGGTGAATTAATTAAATTCCTTGATTTAATGAATTTAAATCAAGGAATTTACAAATTCAATGATTAATGAATTGGTCGTCCACCTAACAACCAACATATATTCTAAAGGGTGAGGTGATCCTAGTGGAGTATAAACAATGTTCTACCCAAAATTATAAGTAGACAGAGAGGACTATCTTCCCTGAACATTGACCTGATTTTGATCTGTTGATCCTCATACAGCTTAGAAGTGGTGTAGAAAGTATATAAATGCCCTAAAAATATTCATGTTTGAGCCGTTATAGTGATGAATTGGATAATTGTAATTGTCAAACGTAAAACTTAACTAACCTAGGCATATGTTTGTTTTAAATAACATACCTACTGATTTACTGCAACACTCTTGAGTGATGCAGCAGTTGAACAGCTTCATAAAATATTTCAAAATAACAACACTGATGAATCATGAATTTTCCAATCAACGTATAAACTAATATAATTCACTTGAATGTGTTTTTGAACCGTCATAGACAACAAAACAAACAGCGTTGACAGTGTGGACCAGTTAAGAACCAGTGTTGCCGTTGCTACTCTGATTTAGTGGCTTTTCCCTAGATATATAATTAAATTCCCCTCGATTTCAAGATAGATACGTGCACGTATACTGCATAGATACGTGTCTACGTTTATTTTACATAAAAAAGCATTAAATACGTTAACATACACACATATGTTATTATTTATATAACACAAGATATTCTTCAGCCTGAATTTTCTTTCAACAACTTCTGTGAACATCTCAGGTCGGTGATCAAGTCCCATACTCCAGTGAAGATTATAAGAAAAATTAACTTTCCTGTATGGTTTACAGGTGATTTGAAGCGTCTTATAAACAAACAAAGAAAAACAAAGAAAGTTCTTCATAAACGCTATAAAAAAACTCTTTCCCAATCTGATTATGAACGTTTTAGCTCTAGTTGAAAAGAATGTGATACATTGTCTAAATTGTGCTACAGTAACTATCTTGGAAGAGTTGAAGATAGCATTCCCCATAACATAAAAGCATTCTGGTCTCATGTGAAGAGTTTCAGAGAGTCGTCATAAATACCATCTAGCATTCGCTATAACTCTACTGAGGCAAGTGAGGCTGCTGAAAAGTGTGAACTGTTTGCTCAATATTTTGCATCTGTGTTCAAACAAGACGACATCCCCATCCCCGATCTTGATTTTGGCCTAAACCACGCCATATCAAACTGTGGCATAAAAATTTCCGATATTGAACAAAAGCTTGAAGATTTGGATCTTAAAAAGAGTGCTGGACCCGACGAAATCCCACCAGCTATACTTAAGTACTGTGCTCCAGTGCTTCCGCCACATCTCTTCATCTTTTATATATCCCTCCTAACAGCTGGAATCTTTCCGTCATCTTTAAAGAAAAGTTACGTTGTCCCTATTTACAAATCAGGTAATAAAAATAACGTTATAAACTATCGTCCTATTGTTATTCAGCAATCTTGTCAAAGATTTTTGAAAGCATTGTTCTGGACAGATTATACTTTCAACTCAGTAGATACATTTGTCTGGAGCGGCAGGGTTTTATGAGAGGCCGTTCAACTACAACTAATCTTATGGTTTTTCAGGAATATGTTATGTCAGCCTTTGTAAACTCCCGACAGGTTGACTGTATTTATTTGGGCTTCAGCAAAGCGTTTGACAAGGTTAACCACCATTTACTTGTTGCTAAACTTGAATGTTACGGAATCTGTGGTTCTTTGCTGAAGTGGATTGAGAGTTACTTGTGCGATCATAGTCTAGTTGTGAGGTGTGATGAATCGTATTCAATGCCTTTCTCTGTACTTTCCGGGGTGCCACAGGGTTCGCATCTGGGCCCAACACTCTTCATACTATTTATCAATGATATTACCAAAGCTATGAACTCAAACATCCTATTATTCGCTGATGATGTCAAGATTTTCCGAAAAATAGACTCACCTCAAGACTAAATGACGCTTCAAAATACTCTAGATAACATCGTGACGTGGTGCACGAAGAATGCTATGGAGCTAAATGTCTCTAAGTGCTTTACTATGTCATTCTTACGTGGTAATCAATGTTTGGCTTTCGATTACAACATAGGTGGTTCAATGTTAAGTACTAAAGACAAAATAAAAGATCTTGGTGTGATCTTGACTCCTACTCTAAACTCATATGAACATCTCGCCCACATTACATCTTCTGTAATGGGATATGTTTTCCGTCTAACAAAGGACTTCAAGTCTCCTCTGACCCTGTTAACCATTTACAAGACAGTAATACGCCCTTTACTGGAGTATTGATTGTACGGTGGCATGGTTGCCTTATCAACTTGGACATATTGATCTATTGAGTAGAATACAGACAGACTCGATTCATCAGATTGCTTGGGCTAAAACTGGGATATGGGTATCTGGATATGCCTATATCAATAGTGGAGGATCAGTTTGGGCTTAAAAAACTTGAAATAAGACGTAAATATCTGGACGACCACCACTCTACCAATAGCTTTACCGTCAATTCGGTTCACCACTCTTAGTGTATATGTGGGCTGGAAGGCCATCACCACTATACATAAATGTGTGTGTAGATAAAATATAAGTGAGCACCTATCTTTGCAGAAGCGACTCTTACCATTTACAGCGTTTAAATGTAAGTTACATTCTCTTGAACAAAGTTGTTTGTTCATCAAAGAAGTAACTGTTACATATTTCACTTCTGTACAACATTATAAGTTGTCATCGAATGGCTGGATATAACCACGCAGCCTCCCAACAGACGTCTTGACTTGTCCTCCTGTGATGGTCCAGGAGTCCGAGGCACGATGGCTACCAATTGAGTTAAAGTGTTACGGTACGTTGCAATTTCCACGCATATTTTATACAAATTTATTGAAACACAACTCATATAATGAAGTGGGTGGAAGATGATACATTAACAGTTGTTATATAATTATATCGTAACACTGAATGTTTGTGAAATCTTGCTAGCCCTACAAACAAAAATAAAAAATGCCACAAACAGCAATTTCCACTCTTTCATTTATCTCGTCTACCAGCTAATCGTACGCCCTTTCCAATGTAAAGCAACACGTCTTTTACGAGACATTTCCATCAACAATTTTTGTTTATTATCTCCAACAAAAATGAATTTGTAAATATTTTCACCGGAGAGATACTGCTTGTGCTTCTGTTAGCATGTACACACTAGACAGTACACAAACCATGCAGTGTATCTGCCATAATCAAATTTTACTCAGCTTAGGCCTATACCCGTAAATTACCTAAACGACATATGATATTATACCTTTCGAAATCAGAACTAAAGGCTAAATTATTAGTGTTTTATTATATTACATAATTGGGAGCAGAGAAGTGCTAACCGTCATAAGGCTAGCAAGAGGCCCTTATTATTAAATATACAATATTCTGACGCTCCTATATTTATTTAAGTCAAGGGGGAAACCTTTGAAAGGCATCAGGTACCAAGCGATCTGTCTGTAATTTTTTCTCAATACCGATGAAGCTCTGTCTACTGATATATAATTGAGCTGGATATAAAATGACCTGCCTGACTATACCCCTGATATACTATGTGCATAAAGGGGTTTCAGCAGTGGAGAGGAATTGTTACACCGCTCAGCTGCCGTATATTACGGGTCTGACCAACTTCTTCCTTCAAATTTTCAACCTCTGCAACATTGTTAAGTTGAACAAAAATAACTGTAACGAACTGTACAAGCTTGTTTAATTGCTATTTATTATTTTTATTATTAATAATTAACTTATTGTTATTATTAATTTTTATTTGAATAGTAAATAATAATTTAATTTAATCGTTCTGAGCTTGATTCGTTAAAGTTGATGAAACCAAATCGGCCATTGCTGCTAATTACGTGTAGTGGGCGGGGCTTGCTGTTGTACTGCCAGCACGCAACTTACCATATTCCTATTTATCATGACAATTTTTAAACGGAATAAAACGGTGGCGGAAGAGACGTTCTCTATCTCACTTCCACCAGTATATTTCTCGTACTAGTGCTTTCAGTAATTTGCTTGTATTTGTTAAATGTCATACATACCATTAACTTCTGAAGGTAATTTTAGGAGGTAATTATATGAATATCTATTACTATATTCGCCCTTTGTACTAATTTTCGTGTAATGAAATCATTATTACTAACTTCAGTAAAATTTTTAAACTGCCCTGTGTCTATATATGTATCTTGAATACTGTCTCTACTTAATAGACAATACAATAATATTCACAGTAGTCTCAAAAATAGTTAAAACAAAACAATTAGGCGTATTCTAATCAGGGCGTATTTTATTGCATACTAGCTGAACCCGGCGGACGTTGTCTCGCCTTTCATTTTTCATTGACATACCAAAATAAAGCAATAAAAAGAATTATAGAAAAACACCATTATTTTTAAATGAGTGCAAGAGGGTAAACAATATTTTTGGTCTTCTTATTTGGTGTATAAATGTAAAGGTTTTTTGGTGAGCCTACTCTCGAGCAAGCGACGTAGAGCTGTCCATGTGAAAAACATGGATTACTTAAATTTATTGCGGCAACGCGCAATGACTCTCCTTGAGATTTAATAATAGTTATTGCGAAAGCAAGTCGCACAGGAAATTGGAGCCGTTAAAAATTGAATGGCAAATCAGTTGAAAACATCGGAATCCTTGGTATCAGCACATCTTCTCCTTTGCATTTTCCGTTCAATATTTTTGCTTCAATAAAATTGGGCATTAGTTTTTTACAGTAAGTCTAGTCCCGTTGCACAGTTTTGGGGAGTTCAAATTTCGAATAAGCAATATTGGCGAACCGACTTTCAAATTCAATGTATGCGGTGGCATTCCAGGAGGCTCTAATGAATTTAGAAATTCTGTTGGATAGTTTTTTGATTGTTCCTCTTCGACAATTGTGTCAATTGACTTGTATTCCATCGCAACACCGGGAATTTTTGATTGTATCTTTATATTGATACGATTCACATTATCATTTTTTGGAGCTAAGATTGCTCTCTCACAAAGCCAATTGTGATCTCTTAAATTACCATATCGCACTATATTTGATGCCCCAAATGATGTCATTTGAAAGCAAGAATTTTATTTCCGAATATGTTGCAGAAAGTGTTTGGACTCTCGAGAAGATCCTGCCAGATAAAAAAATAGTTTTTCTGGTGGTTCATCCAATGGTGGCAAATTTACTTTACCATTCGAGCAGCACATTCCGGATGATTCTTTTTTAAACTTTAAAGCGTGATAGTATGGACATAAAGTAGACAATAGCAATATCGCTATGCATGTTATAATGAACGGTGTTGTCATAATTGAACACAGATTTATTGAGATTAACTCGTGTTCTTGTTTGATTCTGACGTATACGTTCAATGGCACGTCGAGCATCTCGTTCTGCGGGTGTTTCGGCATTTCTTGGAATCGAAACTCGTTCTCGCAGGTCTTTCAAGTTGTGCTTCCCGTTCTGTGGGCGTTTCGGCATCTCTTGACGTCGAAGCTCGTTCTCGCAGGTCTTCATTCTTCAAGTCGTGCTTCCCTTTCTGTGTGCGTTTCGGCATCTCTTGATGTCGAAGCTCGTTCTCGCAGGTCTTCAAGTCGTGCTTCCCGCTCTGCAGGGGTTTCAGCAGCTCTTGAGGACGATGCCCTTATTCGGGCAGCTTCCAAGCGTGCTTCTGTCTCTCTAGATGTTTCAGCAGCTCTAATAGCTGAAAGAATTTGAGCATTTTTGCTTCTTCTACCAATATTAGATTTTTTAGGAGGCATGTCATAAAAAGTAAACAAATAATTATTATTTTTTTATTTTCACGTTTCACCACATGTTTTAATTACCGAGGAAAAAAGGTTAACACCAAATACAGATCACCTGATCAAGTAAAAGTAGTGTGTGCTACACTCTCAAGGTGAAATGTAAAACTACAATAAATCAAAACATATACAGTACTGTTGTTGTGAGAGCTTCAATCTGCTTATGGCATGTGAAACTACATTAAACCACACAGTCATATGTTTTTTGTAAACAATTCAGATTCTCCATTTGAATAACATGGGATCTTTAGGAGCCCGTGGGGCGGGACCCTGTGGACAGATCTACATCAAACTTCACAGAAACCATCTCGGGAGAATACAGGACAACATCTTAAAGTTTCATGGCGATCGGTTGGATGGTTTGGCAGCGCATAAATTTCAAACATATATATATATATATATATATATATATATATATATATATATATATATACAAACATCCTCTTTTATAAATATAGATAAGTATTAATTAACATGTGAGCATCTGAAATACTTAGATGATGCCAATAACTTACTATTGTTATTGAATATGGGTGAAGTCTACATTCGCATGTATACGAATAAATAAATGAATACAAAATTATTGATGATAATAATAATAAAAGAAAAAAATTAGTGAGATTTAGTTTACAAATTGCCTCTCAGTAATTTCAATCATCAATGCTATTCCAACGATTCCAAAAATAAAATAGGATATTTTAACCTTGCTTTAACACATAAGTTACTATAATAAATTTTAGCAAAAATGATAAATCAAATACCCAACGGGAGAGAACATTTATCAAGGACTCTTTTTTAATTAAAAGAGGTGATCATATTTTTTTAAATCTATCTCATAAGTGACTGATGTTTTTGAAAATGCATGTATTTTTCACTGTTATCATATAATCGTGCCAATAAACCGTATTATAGCAAATTGTCCGGTAAATAGTTACCGTTTAAATTCGATAGATAGATAAATAAATGAAATCGGAAATTAGTCTAAAATAACTTGTGATATCCTTCGATCCTTAATCATTGTGCTCACCATTAGGGTATCACGCTAATGAAGGTGTTATACCAGAGACTACAATAAATAATAATTCAAAGACACCCTATGTTTTAAAATAATTACAATAACAATTCACTGTGAAAAATTAATGTTATATGTCTATTAAATTGCCCCATAAATTGTTATTATTTTTAAAGGAAATTTTAGTTATACATGGTAAATACTTCTTGATTACAAGAAATACACATGAAAAGAGAGTTAAAAATGCGAAATACAGGCTAATATTGTCATAGTTCTGTCATGTTCTACTTACTGTTAAGACAATTCAGTTTTTGAAGAAGACGTTTTTAACTAGCAAAGAGTTACTCGAGCGAGGCTAGTTATACAAGTAAAATATACAAATAAAAATGAATGTATATTGAAGTATATCAGAATTTATATTATCACGTCACTATTCATTACTAAGACGCCAATCCCTAAGATATGGGTGAATATGAGGGGCGAATGAACGAGTGTAGTCATTGTTACAAACTTAAGCCGACTATTCCTTAGAAAGAGCCATTTATTATAATATCCCAATCGCTATTAGGTGCATCTAAAGGACCTACAACTTTACAGCGTGGTGGAATTTGAACCACGTAGCACTGGTCTGGCTTTCAGCTAATTGACAATTCTCTTATTCTTCTAATTGAATTTCAGCTAATTTCTGATACTCAATTCTCTTCCCTACACAAAATTCTGACCATGACTACCACCCAACACGGACACCCCAGATGTCTCTAATAGTGTCCACGTCAATATCATCCATTTAGCGGATACAATGAGCATAGACTCTACGGCATATAATATTTTAAACACTTTGTCTCCAAGTAGCTGGGTTACAGAACTACTCCTCTAGTGCCGAGACTAGTTATACTTATCCAATCAATTCGGGTTGCTAGATATGGGACTCATACGTCCATGATCGTCCTCATGATCGTCTAGTGAACTCTCCTTCCCCAGGAATTCTTAATTTAACCACTACGCCAATAGTGCCGGTTTGTTATAATAGACCACTATACTACTCCTCAAGGTCGCATTGTTCACCTTGATGGTAATGGATTTATTCTAAGCAGGGAGCAAAGTTTGCATAGGGAGATCTTATATAATCAGTTCCGAAGTTGTCGGCCTTCGACATTAACCAAATCGCGTCGCAAATAAGAGTTGTAAATATATTCACTTGGGCACAGGTGCCAAACTTGCTATCTATTTTGGGTTTTACACGTGAAGGTTTAAGGTTAAACTTTATTACATCATTAACGATATCAACCACTTCTAGACCGACACACAGAGAGAGAAGAAACAGAAGTCGCTTTCGTATGGCCGCATTGAACACGTCAGTTGCAGTAATAAGTAGATAGCAACTAATGTTCATCCTTTTACGTGTAGAAGTAATAATTTCTACGATTATCCTTGTGGATTTAGAGGGAATATCGAAGGGTCTGACAATGTGTTGGCCCTGCCATTCACATGGAAAACTGGATAAATTACTCAACACACATTTAGCGCACTATTGTATGCGACCTCTGTTTATTTATTCTCTGTTGCCTACATTATATTATATGTCTATTATATTACATTCGGCACTAGTGACGTAGTGTTGAATTCTGATTTCTTTGGGACAAAGTACTGTAGAGATTGTAGGCATATCACCTATCCTTAATGGAAGCACCCTTGTGGAACAAGCTGGGTTCAGACCTGGTAAAAATTGTTGCGACCTTGTAATTTCTTTAATTGAAAATGGGTTTGGAAAGAAAAACAAAAACATTGTTCGATCTTTCAGCAGTCTATGATACAGTCCGGAGAAAGGGTATGTTCCTTAAATTTTACAACTTAATACCGTAGACCTACCCTCGATTGTTGCGATTTCTGAAGTTCTGACAAATTCACCGACTAATCTATGATATTTTTTCTAAATAGTGATCTTGATACGCTTTCTGCTAAAGAAAATAACAAATCATGATTCAAAACTTTGTCCGGAATGATAGGCTCATGGAACCGACTCCTGAACAATTATCCAGCTCCAGGTCTGGAAAAGACCTGTCCCCTACCTTCCAACTACTCCCCCATCACAGCTTCCCTCCCATTATGCACAGCCCTTCAAAAGTACTACCCTTCGCGAGGCGTGTGTTTAATATCTCGTCCCCGTGCTAGGGGTGATTCCCTCTTATATTGATTTGCCTGATACGTGAACCTGCCCAGTCTCCTGTGGGGAGATTACTGATTACAATTGGGAGAAGACTCTTCCTAATTTGGGGTTGTCTATATTTGAAACAATGAAAGAACTGGGAATATTCCAATATTTGTATAAGGTATAGTATCACAGAGTTTATCTTCTCTTTGAACATATTTTACATCCAAGATCGCACTACATGTATGTCGTTAATGTGTCGAGTAGTTAGTACTCCAGTTTGTAGTGCTCCAGGGCCAGCACATTGTCAGATCCTTTCTTCATTCCCCAAAAAACGAAATTTTACAAAGAAACGATAATTTTCAGATATTAAAATGAAAATTTTAGAAATCATGGAGAAATGAAGAATGCTGGTCTCTACCACGGTGAATATGCAATTAATTATATACTATGGTCTGCTCTATGACACATTGGTGACTTTTCATAGATAGAGTACTATCATGGGAATTAATATATTTTTGTTGTAAGAACAGTCTCAACTGTAGGATTGATATAAATATTGTTTTAAAATCATTTAGAAAATTGGATTGTTAATTAGGCCTAATTAATAATCAAAAATAAGTTGTTCTTTGAATAAAATTAATTGTTTATATACAACTGTAAATATGTGCTTTAGGTGTTTTGCTAAATATCGGTACATAGAGTATCAACAATTAGAAAACAATTAATCACGCGTAAACGTACTAATTCCAGCTGGTAATAATATTTTCAACAAGTCCTAATAATGGAAGGATTCAAGCAAGACTAAATTTCCGTCATTACAGTTTTTAAATTTTAGTTATTTACATCCAATACTAACCTCAAGACAATGTGTTTCAGAGAATCCCAATTACAGTATTGTAAGTAGCTTTTACTATATTAATGTTGATTATATAATATGCAAATAAAGAGTTGTGAAGTCTTTTGACTAGGCCGATAACTAGTCTTTGATAGATAAATTTAACCGCAAAATTAGGAAATTCATGGAACGAACGCGAGTTTTCTCCTGAACTTGTTCTTTAAAGTATCTACGGTACTTCAATATTAAAAATGGATCAGTGTTTACATATTGATTGGGATCTTTAATTTCACGCATCTTGAGATAGAGGTTAGACCATTGTTTGAATAAAACAACTAGACTTATTTTCAACACCAACTTAGTCCGACACTTCCTTGTATGTTGCTTAACTTCCTGTACTTAATAACTCACTATCATTTAATATAGGGATACTATAATTACGTGCTATAACAGTCTTGTTAAGTAGGTAATAAAAATGTATTAGTTTTATTTTCCCGGATAGACCTTCTCGCAAGCAGAGTCACTTTCTAACTCATCAATGTGGCCGCGTATCTGAACATAAAATATTACACTGTTCTTTTGTAACATAGATGTCACAATAGTATGAGATTTTGTAAATATAAATAATGAATAAACACTATCTTAGCACATGTGAAAACACTCTATTATTTACAGTTATATCTTTCAAACGCCCTCAAGTTTATGTTCATACAATATCTGCTGGTCTTCAATAATTGTCACTGTTTAGAACTTAACAATTTACTACCACAAGTACTTCACTCCAGACTGAAGAGTGTATACTGACTATACTTTTGTAAGTCGCCACTGCAATCCAGAAGATTCCAAATGTGTGAACTGGAACCTTTTGGACCTTATTGTAGAAGGTTGTATTAACGCCCATAAGTTAATTATCCACCATAACGGAAATCTTTCGCACTCTCTGGATGCTACCATAATGGTCGAACAACTGGAAGTGACTTTCCTCACCCCACCCCACAGTGAGTGGTGGATGTATACCAAGTTGGCATGGTCCGCAATGGTGGAACAATACTATAAATAATATAGCTCATATATATTTATATGGTCATAACGTATGTGTTAAAAGTCTGCTACACTGCTATCATTTTGGAGTTGATTCTACGTAAGAACAATGATAATTTAAACAAGATTAAAGCTTGATTTACGAACGTACAATTTAAAATTTTACCTTTTTTTAAAGAGAACACAATTGTCTAAGTTCCCCTGAGATCAGATTGTTATCAATTAATACAGATAGAGATAAAGATCTGTATTCATTGTTTTTATTGTATCCCTTGATTTATTTCTTAATACTTGGTTTAGTGCTCTAGTTCAATTGTTTTTGAAGCAAAACCAGTTGGAAACATCTATCTCAGGGGGCACTAGTTAGACTTATCCTATAAAGCATGTTAAAATTTGAAGTACAATGTTAAAAATGTAAGCGGAAGATAGAGTCAACTGCCTTGACTGTTCAAATCATACAATGGTCTAGGAACGGATGGACAGACGACAACCGGTCTACTGATAGTCGACCGAGTTACAAATTTAGTTCCAATGTCAACACCAGGTAGAAGGTCGGAGGCTCGATTGCGACAAAAATTTTCACTGAAGAAGACTGTTTGGCAAACTTGATTTTGATCAAAAATTTGTCCTGGCCGTGAATCGAGTTGGTCGATAGCTCTTCTAACAAATTCTGACATGAGCAGACGCAAGTGGTATTAGAGCGTTAGTGAGATCACCAAAGTAGGTGATCTAAGAAGGTTAGTAATTACCCCTGACTCAGACTATCCTGCCTTCCTTGGCTTCATCTAGGTAAGTAAGCAAGGACGTGTTCCTCAACATCCTTCCTTCAGTCTGTCCTCAGTGGCAAGTCAAGCGTGTCGTTTAATTAGTTTATATATAGCGTGTTTAATAAGCACGCGAACATTTCTGCGTGAATGTACCACTGTAATCTCAAGGCTTAGTTAGGCTGCTAATCCTTGATCTCTACGATGTCTGACTTCAAGATTACCAGTATCAAAGGATCAATTCAACATTGTTCCCCGCTGTCTGTTGGCCATGTGACAGGGCAAGTCCAAAGGTCAGTGGTTCTGTTCCAACTGCGACATTCACTTCCATAGTTCAGTCTGTAGGAGTTGGAGATAAACTGAACTCCGTGACTTGTCTTAGAATTGGCTGGTTAGTAGAGCTTCACACAGTAACTCCAGTACCGTTGGACTTAAATATTAAATGGAGCCTTTTCACTTCACGAAATACCACTGTACGTGTATGGGTGGTTTGGTCAATACTACTGTATGTGTATGAGTGCGTGGTAGGGTCAAAACCACCGTACATGTATGTGTGGGTGGGCGGGACAGTACTACTTCGGAGTTAACATTTTAAATCACCACCAGTTTGAATTGGATAAGGATAACCCAATAGATATTTTTGCTGTTTGTTAATGAAGTGTGCAACATTTCATGTCAGCCTGACGGGGTTGGCAACACTTAATTTTAATGTAGTTACGTTAGTACATTACAAAGAAAATGGAAAGGACATAGGTTGATAAAATGAAAAATTGTTATGTACAGTACAATAATTATTTTGAGGTTTGACAAACATTATTTACGTAGGTATAGAGAAAATGCGCTTTTCATTGCTGGATGTGAAAATAGTATTTATTTTCTTAATAAACCTAATAGAAAGTCGCAGCAAAAACGCAGTCGAAGACGTGAACTGCTCTATTATGCTAAGTGTTAATAATTAGTAAGACATCGATCTTCAAGATATGGGCGAATATGAGGGCCGAATGAGTGTGATGAATGTAGATGAACGAGTGTAGTCATTGTTCCTAACTAAGGTCGACTGTTCCTTAGATAGAGCTATTTAATAATAAGCCAATAATCAGGGCCATTAAGGGACCTACAGATTTACGTGGAATCCGAACCAAATATTATTGGTCTGAACCTATCGCCTTTGTCCTTAAGTATTGGGGTTAAATCACTAGTGTCGACTTAACCCTTTGTTGATTCGTTAAAGACTTACCGTATTTATGTCTTTAAGTAGGCCAGTTCAACCAGTAGAGTCGTTAGATTTGTCAAGGGCTTGTTGCGCATTTGTCTGACCGATATTTAAATTATACTTTCTCCATAACGCCGTAATGGGAATGGCTGTGGGATGTAGAGGCAGGTGTCTAATGATACGTGTGGTTAAGTGTGTGTGTGAGTGGGGGGGAGGGGAGGGAGGTTAAAAAGGACACCGAGTCTTGTTAGCGGAGATCTCAAGTGTGAACATCTTCAGTACCCATATGAGGAGACAATGTTCCCAGGAATTGCTACTTCCACCATGTAAAATTCTAAGTGAAGGATACAGGTTGGGCAACTTTGTAACCCCAGAAAGTTAGAAAGTGTAATTATGCCACTGAATATCAATGTAATGTCATGTTCACTACTAACTATCTCGAACTCAAAAACCCTTTAAACTCAACCTCAGAGCAGTGTTGTTTATTAACATTACAGAGAAGAAAAGACAGAGCCTGCATTCAATAGTGCGCTGAATGTGTGTCGAGTAGTTGTTATTCCTCCAGTTTCATGAGATGGCAGGGCCAGCAACTTATCAGTCCCTCCTTTTATTCACCCAAATCGTTAAAGATAAACGTAGTAATTAATACTTTAGATTTATAAAGATGTAGGTACATTAGTTGTAATATATGTATAACAGCCAATGAGGCATGCGCGGCGGCCATAAGAAATCGAACTCTGTTTAACTTAACTGTCTCCTCTGTGATAACGTTCATTATATCAAGATAGAGATATGTTTAACTTAACTGTCTTCTCTTTGACAACGTTCATTATATCAAGATAGAGAAATGTTTAACTTAACTGTCTTCTCTGTGACAACGTTCATTATATCAAGATAGAGAAATGTTTAACTTAACTGTCTCCTCTGTGACAACGTTCATTATATCAAGATAGAGAAATGTTTAACTTAACTGTCTCGTCTGTGACAACGTTCATTATTTCAAGATAGAGAAATGTTTAACTTAACTGTCTCCTCTGTGACAACGTTCATTATATCAAGATAGAGAAATGTTTAACTTAACTGTCTCCTCTGTGACAACGTTCATTATATCAAGATAGAGAAATGTTTAACTTAACTGTCTCCTCAGTGACAACGTTCATTATATCAAGATAGAGAAATGTTTAACTTAACTTTCTCCTCTGTGACAACGTTCATTATATCAAGATAGAGAAATGTTTAACTTAACTGTCTCCTCTGTGACAACGTTCATTATATCAAGATAGAGAAATGTTTAACTTAACTGTCTCCTCTGTGACAACGTTCATTATATCAAGATAGAGAAATGTTTAACTTAACTGTCTCCTCTGTGACAACGTTCATTATATCAAGATAGAGAAATGTTTATCTTAACTGTCTCCTCTGTGACAACGTTCATTATATCAAGATAGAGAAATGTTTAACTTAAGTGTCTCCTCTGTGACAACGTTCATTATATAGAGATAGAGAAATGTTCAACTTAACTGTCTACTCTGTGACAACGTTCATTATATCAAGATAGAGAAATGTTTAACTTAATTGTCTCCTCTGTGATAACGTTCATTATATCAAGATAGAAATGTTCAACTTAACTGTCTCCTCTGTGACAACGTTCATTATATAGAGATAGAGAAATGTTTAACTTAACTGTCTCCTCTGTGACAACGTTCATTATATCAAGATAGAGAAATGTTTAACTTAACTGTCTCCTCTGTGACAACGTTCATTATATCAAGATAGAGAAATGTTTAACTTAACTGTCTCCTCTGTGATAACGTTCATTATATCAAGATAGAGAAATGTTTAACTTAACTGTCTCCTCTGTGATAACGTTCATTATATCAAGATAGAGAAATGTTTAACTTAACTGTCTTCTCTGTGACAACGTTCGTTATATCAAGATAGAGAAATCTTTAACTTAACTGTCTCCTCTGTGATAACGTTCGTTATATCAAGATAGAGAAATGTTTAACTTAACTGTCTCCTCTGTGACAACGTTCATTATATCAAGATAGAGAAATGTTTAACTTAACTGTCTTCTCTGTGATAACGTTCGTTATATCAAGATAGAGAAATGTTTAACTTAACTGTCTCCTCTGTGACAACGTTCATTATATCAAGATAGAGAAATGTTTAACTTAACTGTCTTCTCTGTGATAACGTTCATTATATCAAGATAGAGAAATGTTTAACTTAACTGTCTTCTCTGTGATAACGTTCATTATATCAAGATAGAGAAATGTTTAACTTAACTGTCTCCTCTGTGACAACGTTCGTTATATCAAGATAGAGAAATGTTTAACTTAACTGTCTCCTCTGTGACAACGTTCATTATATCAAGATAGAGAAATGTTTCACTTAACTGACTCCTCTGTGACAACGTTCATTATATCAAGATAGAGAAATGTTTAACTTAACTGTCTCCTCTGTGACAACGTTCGTTATATCAAGATAGAGAAATGTTTAACTTAACTGTCTTCTCTGTGATAACGTTCATTATATCAAGATAGAGAAATGTTTAACTTAACTGTCTCCTCTGTGACAACGTTCGTTATATCAAGATAGAGAAATGTTTAACTTAACTGTCTCCTCTGTGATAACGTTCATTATTTCAAGATAGAGAAATGTTTAACTTAACTGTCTCCTCTGTGACAACGTTCATTATATCAAGATAGAGAAATGTTTAACTTAACTGTCTCCACTGTGACAAAGTTCATTATATCAAGATAGAGAAATGTTTAACTTAACTGTGTCCTCTGTGATAATGTTCATTATATCAAGATAGAGAAATGTTTAACTTAACTGTCTCCTCTGTGACAACGTTCATTATATCAAGATAGAGAAATGTTTAACTTAACTGTCTCCTCTGTGATAACGTTCGTTATATCAAGATAGAAAAATATTTAACATAACTGTCTCCTCTGTGATAACGTTCATTATATCAAGATAGATAAATGTTTAACTTAACTGTCTCCTCTGTGATAACGTTCATTATATCAAGATAGAGAAACGTTTAACTTAACTGTCTCCTCTGTGATAACGTTTGCTATATCAAGATAGAGAAATTTTTAACTTAACTGTCTTCTCTGTGACAACGTTCGTTATATCAAGATAGAAAAATGTTTAACATAACTGTCTCCTCTGTGATAACGTTCATTATATCAAGATAGATAAATGTTTAACTTAACTGTCTCCTCTGTGATAACGTTCATTATATCAAGATAGAGAAATGTTTAACTTAACTGTCTCCTCTGTGATAACGTTCATTATATCAAGATAGAAAAATGTTTAACTTAACTGTCTCCTCTGTGATAATGTTCATTATGTCAAGATAGAGAAATGTTTAACTTAACTGTCTCCTCTGTGATAACGTTCATTATATCAAGATAGAAAAATGTTTAACTTAACTGTCTCCTCTGTGACAACGTTCGTTATATCAAGATAGAAAAATATTTAACATAACTGTCTCCTCTGTGATAACGTTCATTATATCAAGATAGATAAATGTTTAACTTAACTGTCTCCTCTGTGATAACGTTCATTATATCAAGATAGAGAAACGTTTAACTTAACTGTCTCCTCTGTGATAACGTTCATTATATCAAGATAGAAAAATGTTTAATTTAACTGTCTCCTCTGTGACAACGTTCGTTATATCAAGATAGAAAAATGTTTAACATAACTGTCTCCTCTGTGATAACGTTCATTATATCAAGATAGATAAATGTTTAACTTAACTGTCTCCTCTGTGATAACGTTCATTATATCAAGATAGAGAAATGTTTAACTTAACTGTCTTCTCTGTGACAACGTTCATCATATCAAGATAGAGAAATATTACCTTAACTGTCTTCTCTGTGACAACGTTCGTTATATCAAGATAGAGAAATGTTTAACTTAACTGTCTTCTCTGTGACAACGTTCATTATATCAATATAGAGAAATGTTTAACTTAACTGTCTCCTCTGTGATAACGTTTGCTATATCAAGATAGAGAAATTTTTAACTTAACTGTCTTCTCTGTGACAACGTTCATTATATCATGGTAGAGATATGTTTAACTTAACTGTCTCCTCTGTGATAACGTTCATTATATCAAGATAGAGATATGTTTAACTTAACTGTCTCCTATGTGATAACGTTCATTATATCAAGATAGAGAGTTGTTTAACCTAACTATCTCCTCTGTGATAACGTTCATTATATCAAGATAGAGAAATGTTTAACTTAACTGTCTCCTCTGTGACAACGTTCATTATATCAAGATAGAGAAATGTTTAACTTAACTGTCTCCTTCGTGACAAAGTTCATTATATCAAGATAGAGAAATGTTTAACTTAACTGTCTTCTCTGTGACTATGTTCATTATATCAAGATAGAGAAATGTTTAACCTAACTGTCTCCTCTGTGACAACGTTCATAATATCAAGATAGAGAAATTTTTAACTTAACTGTCTCCTCTGTGACAGCGTTCATTATATCAAGATAGAGAAATGTTTAACTTAACTGTCTCCTCTGTGACAACGTTCATTATATCAAGATAGAGAAATGTTTAACTTAACTGTCTCCTCTGTGACAACGTTCATTATATCAAGATAGAGAAATGTTTAACTTAACTGTCTCCTCAGTGACAACGTTCATTATATCAAGATAGAGAAATGTTTAACTTAACTGTCTCCTCTGTGATAACGTTCATTATATCAAGATAGAGAAATGTTTAACTTAACTGTCTTCTCTGTGACAACGTTCGTTATATCAAGATAGAGAAATCTTTAACTTAACTGTCTCCTCTGTGATAACGTTCGTTATATCAAGATAAAGAAATGTTTAACTTAACTGTCTCCTCTGTGACAACGTTCATTATATCAAGATAGAGAAATGTTTAACTTAACTGTCTTCTCTGTGATAACGTTCGTTATATCAAGATAGAGAAATGTTTAACTTAACTGTCTCCTCTGTGACAACGTTCATTATATCAAGATAGAGAAATGTTTAACTTAACTGTCTTCTCTGTGATAACGTTCATTATATCAAGATAGAGAAATGTTTAACTTAACTGTCTTCTCTGTGATAACGTTCATTATATCAAGATAGAGAAATGTTTAACTTAACTGTCTCCTCTGTGACAACGTTCGTTATATCAAGATAGAGAAATGTTTAACTTAACTGTCTCCTCTGTGACAACGTTCATTATATCAAGATAGAGAAATGTTTAACTTAACTGACTCCTCTGTGACAACGTTCATTATATCAAGATAGAGAAATGTTTAACTTAACTGTCTCCTCTGTGACAACGTTCGTTATATCAAGATAGAGAAATGTTTAACTTAACTGTCTTCTCTGTGATAACGTTCATTATATCAAGATAGAGAAATGTTTAACTTAACTGTCTCCTCTGTGACAACGTTCGTTATATCAAGATAGAGAAATGTTTAACTTAACTGTCTCCTCTGTGATAACGTTCATTATATAAAGATAGAGAAATGTTTAACTTAACTGTCTCCTCTCTGACAACGTTCATTATATCAAGATAGAGAAATGTTTAACTTAACTGTCTCCACTGTGACAAAGTTCATTATATCAAGATAGAGAAATGTTTAACTTAACTGTGTCCTCTGTGATAATGTTCATTATATCAAGATAGAGAAATGTTTAACTTAACTGTCTCCTCTGTGACAACGTTCGTTATATCAAGATAGAGAAATGTTTAACTTAACTGTCTCCTCTGTGATAACGTTCATTATATCAAGATAGAAAAATGTTTAATTTAACTGTCTCCTCTGTGACAACGTTCGTTATATCAAGATAGAAAAATGTTTAACATAACTGTCTCCTCTGTGATAACGTTCATTATATCAAGATAGATAAATGTTTAACTTAACTGTCTCCTCTGTGATAACGTTCATTATATCAAGATAAGGAAATGTTTAACTTAACTGTCTCCTCTGTGATAACGTTCATTATATCAAGATAGGAAAATGTTTAACTTAACTGTCTCCTCTGTGACAACGTTCGTTATATCAAGATAGAAAAATATTTAACATAACTGTCTCCTCTGTGATAACGTTCATTATATCAAGATAGATAAATGTTTAACTTAACTGTCTCCTCTGTGATAACGTTCATTATATCAAGATAGAGAAACGTTTAACTTAACTGTCTCCTCTGTGATAACGTTCATTATATCAAGATAGAAAAATGTTTAATTTAACTGTCTCCTCTGTGACAACGTTCGTTATATCAAGATAGAAAAATGTTTAACATAACTGTCTCCTCTGTGATAACGTTCATTATATCAAGATAGATAAATGTTTAACTTAACTGTCTTCTCTGTGATAACGTTCATTATATCAAGATAGAGAAATGTTTAACTTAACTGTCTCCTCTGTGATAACGTTCATTATATCAAGATAGAGAAATGTTTAACTTAACTGTCTCCTCTGTGACAACGTTCATTATATCAAGATAGAAAAATGTTTAACATAACTGTCTCCTCTGTGATAACGTTCATTATATCAAGATAGATAAATGTTTAACTTAACTGTCTCCTCTGTGACAACGTTCATTATATCAAGATAGAGAAATGTTTAACTTAACTGTCTCCTCTGTGATAACGTTCATTATATCAAGATAGAGAAATGTTTAACTTAACTGTCTCCTCTGTGATAACGTTTGCTATATCAAGATAGAGAAATTTTTATTTTAACTGTCTTCTCTGTGACAACGTTCATTATATCATGGTAGAGATATGTTTAACTTAACTGTCTCCTCTGTGATAACGTTCATTATATCAAGATAGAGATATGTTTAACTTAACTGTCTCCTATGTGATAACGTTCATTATATCAAGATAGAGAGTTGTTTAACCTAACTATCTCCTCTGTGATAACGTTCATTATATCAAGATAGAGAAATGTTTAACTTAACTGTCTCCTCTGTGACAACGTTCATTATATCAAGATAGAGAAATGTTTAACTTAACTGTCTCCTTCGTGACAAAGTTCATTATATCAAGATAGAGAAATGTTTAACTTAACTGTCTTCTCTGTGACAATGTTCATTATATCAAGATAGAGAAATGTTTAACCTAACTGTCTCCTCTGTGACAACGTTCATAATATCAAGATAGAGAAATTTTTAACTTAACTGTCTCCTCTGTGACAGCGTTCATTATATCAAGATAGAGAAATGTTTAACTTAACTGTCTCCTCTGTGACAACGTTCATTATATCAAGATAGAGAAATGTTTAACTTAACTGTCTCCTCTGTGACAACGTTCATTATATCAAGATAGAGAAATGTTTAACTTAACTGTCTCCTCTGTGACAACGTTCATTATATCAAGATAGAGAAATGTTTAACTTAACTGTCTCCTCTGTGACAACGTTCATTATATCAAGATAGAGAAATGTTCAACTTAACTGTCTCCTCTGTGACAACGTTCATTATATCAAGATAGAGAAATGTTTAACTTAACTGTCTCCTCTGTGACAACGTTCATTATATCAAGATAGAGAAATGTTTAACTTAACTGTCTCCTCTGTGACAACGTTCATTATATCAAGATAGAGAAATGTTTAACTTAACTGTCTCCTCTGTGACAACGTTCATTATATTAAGATAGAGAAATTTTTAACTTAACTTTCTCCTCTGTGACAACGTTCATTATATCAAGATAGAGAAATGTGTAACCTAACTGTCTCCTCTGTGACAACGTTTATTATATCAAGATAGAGAAATGTTTAACTTAACTGTCTCCTCTGTGACAACGTTCATTATATCAAGATAGAGAAATGTTTAACTTACAGTACCGCTCAAATTAATTGGAACACACAGGGAATTTCACTCTTTTTATCATGCGACAGTTGGCATCACTGCTACATCACTGGTATTGAACAAACTAACAACCTAACCTCAAAAGCAGTTAGTGCACATGTGATTCTTTGTGTTGCACACATTTTCAGTGAAGTATTGTGTGAATTGTGTTATTGTTGCGTGTTTTTGTGTTTGTTAAACAAACTATTGTAGTTTTTCAATAACTCAACTGATGGATACCACACCTAGAAAACGTAGCAAGATTATTACACTACATCAGTATGGAAATATGTCTCAGAGGATGATATCTAAAGAATGTAAGGTGGGTCTAGCTACTGTTAACCGAATTGTTAAGCAATTTAATGATACTGGCTCCTTTTCTGTTAACAGAATAGGAAATTGTGGTCGTAAAAGGAAAACCACACCACAAACTGACCGCCAATTAATTAGGACTAGTAAGATCAACACCAGGTTGTCGGCTGTAGATTTGGCACGAGAAATTAACAAAAAAGAGGTTAATATTCATGTTAGTACTGTTAAAAGAAGGCTGTCTGAAGTTGGGCGAAAAGCTTACCGACCTAAGAAAAAGCAGCTTCTTACTGTAGCAATGAAGAAGAAACGCTTGCAGTGGGCTAAAACCTACAAACAGTTCACTGTTGAACAGTGGAAAAATGTCCTTTTCTCTGATGAAACACATTTTTTGGTTCAGGGACATGAAATAAACTTTGTCCGCAGAAGTGCGAATGAAGCTGAGACATCAGCTCACATCCTTCAACAACCAAAACATCCACCCAAAAAAATGTTTTGGGGCTGTATGTCCTATAATGGTCCAGGTCCATTAGTTCCCATAGAAGGTATGATGAACTCAGACAAATATATTGCTTTATTAGAAAGAAGAGTCGTTCCACTCCTTTTGCAAATGTTTCCAGAAAGCAATGGAATTTTTCAACAAGACTCGGCTCCATGCCATACATCTAAAAAATGGAGAAATTTTATTTTTGAGAACAAAATAACGGTTCTGGAATGGCCTGGCAATTCACCCGATTTAAACCCAATCGAAAATCTATAGGCTATTACTAAAAAAAGGATTGCCAAAGAAGATTGTACTACAAAAACATCCATGATTACTGCTGTAATAAAAATATGGTTCCACGATGAAGAAATAAAAAATATATGCAAAAAACTAATAGAATCAATGCCAAAACGCTGTGAAGAGGTTATAAAACACAAAGGAGGACATATTAATTATTAGGGAGCTGTTTGTAATGTTTTTG